>JAODUO010000762.1:67500-150000 GCA_025642075.2 Ridgeia piscesae | reverse complement strand
GTGTACTGTCCATAGATCTAACTCTGTGGTACTGTCCATAGATCTAACTCTGTGTGTACTGTCCATAGATCTAACTCTGTGGTACTGTCCATAGATCTAACTCTGTGGTACTGTCCATAGATCTAACTCTGTGTGTACTGTCCATAGATCTAACTCTGTGTGTACTGTCCATAGATCTAACTCTGTGGTACTGTCCATAGATCTAACTCTGTGTGTACTGTCCATAGATCTAACTCTGTGGTACTGTCCATAGATCTAACTCTGTGGTACTGTCCATAGATCTAACTCTGTGGTACTGTCCATAGATCTAACTCTGTGTGTACTGTCCATAGATCTAACTCTGTGGTACTGTCCATAGATCTAACTCTGTGGTACTGTCCATAGATCTAACTCTGTGGTACTGTCCATAGATCTAACTCTGTGTGTACTGTCCATAGATCTAACTCTGTGTGTACTGTCCATAGATCTAACTCTGTGTGTACTGTCCATAGATCTAACTCTGTGTGTACTGTCCATAGATCTAACTCTGTGTGTACTGTCCATAGATCTAACTCTGTGGTACTGTCCATAGATCTAACTATGTGGTACTGTCCATAGATCTAACTATGTGGTACTGTCCATAGATCTAACTCTGTGGTACTGTCCATAGATCTAACTATGTGGTACTGTCCATAGATCTAACTCTGTGGTACTGTCCATATATCTAACTCTGTGTGTACTGTCCATAGATCTAACTCTGTGGTACTGTCCATAGATCTAACTCTGTGGTACTGTCCATAGATCTAACTCTGTGTGTACTGTCCATAGATCTAACTCTGTGGTACTGTCCATAGATCTAACTCTGTGGTACTGTCCATAGATCTAACTCTGTGTGTACTGTCCATAGATCTAACTCTGTGGTACTGTCCATAGATCTAACTCTGTGTGTACTGTCCATAGATCTAACTCTGTGGTACTGTCCATAGATCTAACTCTGTGGTACTGTCCATAGATCTAACTCTGTGGTACTGTCCATAGATCTAACTCTGTGGTACTGTCCATAGATCTAACTCTGTGGTACTGTCCATAGATCTAACTCTGTGGTACTGTCCATAGATCTAACTCTGTGGTACTTCCTAGATCTAACTCTGTGGTACTGTCCATTAGATCTAACTCTGTGTGTACTGTCCATAGATCTAACTCTGTGTGTACTGTCCATAGATCTAACTCTGTGGTACTGTCCATAGATCTAACTCTGTGGTACTGTCCATAGATCTAACTCTGTGGTACTGTCCATAGATCTAACTCTGTGGTACTGTCCATAGATCTAACTCTGTGGTACTGTCCATAGATCTAACTCTGTGGTACTGTCCATAGATCTAACTCTGTGTGTACTGTCCATAGATCTAACTCTGTGTGTACTGTCCATAGATCTAACTCTGTGTGTACTGTCCATAGATCTAACTCTGTGGTACTGTCCATAGATCTAACTATGTGTGTACTGTCCATAGATCTAACTCTGTGTGTACTGTCCATAGATCTAACTATGTGTGTACTGTCCATAGATCTAACTCTGTGTGTACTGTCCATAGATCTAACTCTGTGTGTACTGTCTGACAACGCTGGGACCTGACAATGACAGAAGCAGGCCGGACTCCTTCCGGGTGACGTGGTTGATCCATCATATCCCAGTTGGATGGAGCTGACAATATTGAAGCCACATACAAACACACAGGGAGGTGTTGACAGCCGGGCTGTGTGAGGCTGCTATTGAGGCAGGGCTGGAATTGATTATGTGGGAGCATGGATGACTGGGGCCTACTGAGGCAGGCAGTGATCTCTCACAGCCTTGGTGAGGTCAGTGAACTTGGGCCAACAACCCTCCCCCAAACAGTGGAACTCACCACTGATGATACAGGATGTGTTATATATGGTCCGACAATGCACGGAGTGTTATACATGGCCTGACAACCCAGGGTGTGTAATACATGGCCTGATAACACAGGGTGTGTAATACATGGCCTGATAACACAGGGTGTGTCATACATGGCCTGACAACCCAGGATGTGTCATACATGGCCTGACAACCCAGGGTGTGTCAAACATGGCCTGATAACACAGGGTGTGTCATACATGGCCTGACAACCCAGGATGTGTCATACATGGCCTGACAACATAAGGTGTGTTATACATGGCCTGACAACCATAGGTGTGTTATACATGGCCTGACAACCCAGGATGTGTTATACATGGCCTGACAACTCAGGATGTGTCATACATGGCCTGACAACATAAGGTGTGTTATACATGGCCTGACAACCATAGGTGTGTTATACATGGCCTGACAACCATAGGTGTGTTATACATGGCCTGACAACTCAGAGTGTGTTATACATGGCCTGACAACCCTCAGTGTGTTATACATAGCATGACAACCCAGGGTGTGTCATACATGGCCTGACAACCCAGGGTGTGTTATACATGGCCTGACAACCCAGGGTGTGTTATACATGGCCTGACAACCCAGTATGTGTCATACATGGCCTGACAACCCAGTATGTGTTATACATGGCCTGACAACCCAGGGTGTATGGCCCATAAACCCAGGCCGTGTCCCAACTGTTCATACAACAAAGGGTATTACACATATTGTGCATAACCTAACTGTTTGTCGTACAATCCATGTCATAAACTAAATGAGCAATACTCTATGTTATGTGTCGCTATGACAGTGTTTACCCTGCAGCAGAAACACTGTCATCAGAAATTACCAGCCTTACAACAAAAATAGTGGTCTGTCCCCGCCCTCTATGAAGGACCTTTTGAAGGCTTGTTCTAGCACTTCAGTGTAATAGCTACTTAGCCAGTTCAATTTAGAGCACAGGCCGCTTACCGGTTATTAATGTCAGCCGCAGTTATAATCATTCCCGCAGATGTGTTGAAATTAGTAAATTGTTGACCTTCATGTTGAACATGTCTGTCGATTAGGTGTGTTAGTCAGGCAGACAGATCTGACATTCCTACCGCGGTTGACATTTCTAACCGTGTCAGGCTAGTCAGCCGAACATTCTGCAGACTAGGCCGGGGTTTAGCTCTGAGTAGCCTTAGTATCTTTTCCTGTGACGACTGTCTCCAGTTTCCCTACCCCCAGTTGTGGTTTAGCAAACAGCATTATAAGCCCAAAGATTGCTACTGAAGTGTATAACTCTCTGGGGAAGGTTTGTAAAACACCGAGATGGGTACGTCATTAGTTGTTGATTGGTGGCCACCTGTCAGTCGGCTCTCACGACAGCAGGGTTGGGAAAAACTCTTAAATTTAATTCACCAGATGGTTGAACAGGGGAATGTACTGCTGACTACTGCTGACTGTACTATTGGTTGAACAGGTGGCTACTACTGACTGTACTGTTGATTGACTGTACTGCTGACTGACTGTACTGCTGACTGTACTGTTGGTTGACTGCACTGCTGACTGTACCATTGACTGTACTGCTGACTATACTGTTGACAGACTGTACTGCTGACTGTTCTGTTGGTTGACTGTACTGCTGACTGTACCATTGATTGAACAGTTGCATGTACTGCTGTACTGCACCCGTGTTATAAGTCTGAGGATTGCTATTGAAGTGTAGAATTCTCTGGGGAAGGTTTGTAAAACACCAAGATGGGATCCTGCATTAGGCATTGATTGGTGGCCCGGCCGCCTGTCAGTCGGCTCTCTCAGGAGTGGAGACGGAAATAAAAGCCAGTGGACAAGGGCAGAAATCGTTGAGGATAGCGTGGGTTTTTACGGTTGGGGAAAGTTTTAAATTGAATTCATCGGATGGTTGAACGGTAGAATGTAATGTTGACTACTGCTGACTGCACTGCTGACTGCACTGCTGACTGTACTGCTGACTGTACTATTGACTGTACTGCTGACTGTACTGCTGACTGTACTGCTGAATGTATTGCTGACTGTACTGCTGACTGCACTGCTGACTGTACTACTGACTGTACTGCTGACTGCACTGCTGACTACTACTGACTGTACTGCTGACTGTACTACTGACTTACTGCTGACTGTACTGCTGACTGTACTGCTGACTGTACTACTGACTGCACTGCTGACTGCACTGCTGACTGTACTGCTGACTGTACTACTGACTGTACTGCTGACTGTACTACTGACTGTCCTGCTGACTGCACTGCTGACTGTACTACTGACTGCAATGCTGACTGCACTGCTGACTGCACTGCTGACTGCACTGCTGACTGTATTGCTGACTGTACTGCTGACTGCACTGTTGACTGTACTACTGACTGTACTACTGACTGTACTGCTGACTGTACTACTGACTGTATTGCTGACTGTACTGCTGACTGCACTGTTGACTGTACTACTGACGGTACTGCTGACTACTGCTGACTGTACTACTGACTGTACTGCTGACTGTACTACTGACTGTACTGCTGACTGTACTACTGACTGTACTACTGACTGTACTGCTGACTGTACTAGTGGTTCGCTCACTACTTGCAAGGGCCTGGTCTCTCCGTTAGCCCAATTTTGTTGGCATTACCGTTCTTCGGATGTATAGATTTCTCGTTGATCTGGTTCAGCTGACCTGGATAACGTCAGTGGATAATATAGTTATTCATTGATTTGGCATTCCGTTGAATGCATTTTCTGTAATGGCCATACAGTGAGACCATTGAGGCCGTGTTGGCTGAATGGTGACGACAAATTGGTCATGGAGTTATGGAAAACAGATTTGGAATTCCAATACATGTCTATGGTATGTGGTAAGTAGGTATAAAAGACGTGTTTTGTGCGAGTAATTGTGAATTAAAGTGGTATTGGAGGAACGGTCAATAAGAATATAAAAACTCCAAAGGATAATCTCCATAATCACTATGTTTTATATGCCATCGTGGCATGTCAAAATCAAGTTTATAAGCTTAAGTGGCACAAACACATCAAGCTAATTATTGTGAAACTATACATGTTATAAAATATGATGGGTACAAGTAAATTTTACATAAGAATATTTGATGTTTTTTAGTCAGTAGTCAGGGCAACTTTGAAACTATTCATGATACACTGTACGTGTTTGGAAAATGCTCACAATCTACGTTAGCTTAGAAGTAAATAATAGTTAGATATTGTGTGAAACAAATGTTGATATATTGCTGAGTTGTTAATTACGTCAACACAAATTTTGTGTTTTTTAAATATTGTTTATAGCATGTTTCACTTGTAAATAAGTACAACCTCTGCCTGAAACAACAACAATTTATGAACACTAGAACCATACACCTGGCGATATTATTAGGTCTGTATCGTAGAAACACAATTTGTCATAACTTTGAATATAAATTAATACAATGAATCAGTAAGGATGAGGAAAACATAGTCTGGTGTGATTGCGTGAGAAGTCTGGTTTGACTGGGACGTAGTTTGTTGACTTGGACTGAAAACATAATGACAATGACAGCTGCCAGAGATGTACCCGTGTACATTGACGTGTGTCCAACTCACATCACCATGTAAACAACATTTCTTCTTCCCCTTTCTTCCCATCACATCCCAGGAACCGGAAATGGGATGAATATCTTGATATCGGAATGGCTCTTCTTCAGGAGTAATCCCTTCCAGCTGGGAAAGTCTGCCCATCCAGGTGGGGCAGGGATTTCTCCCTCAGGCTCTCAGGTGTAGGTTAACCCCGTGCTTACTGTCGACCCGTTAACCCTGTCATTGCCGTTGATATTATGTTACTAATGGATGTCTGGTGGTGTTATGTGTAAACCTAAAAATAATTAAATTTACAGCTGCCAAAAACATGTACAAAAAAAGTATTTTAATTGATGTGTTCGAGTGTGAAAATATTATATGTATATGTTGATTTTTTATGTAGATTAATTAAATTTAAAGCTCACAGAAAATTGTGTTCAAATACATGCAACCAGTACAGTAGTTTCATCACACCAGACAGGCTTCTAAGTTTAAACCTAGACAGGGTAGAAAACATTGAAGAAAAAAGCTTGGAATAATTCATGATATTCATTTTCCCATTGGACTTAGTTGTCCAGTGTTGAACCGGTTGTCTTCTGAAGCTGTCAGCTCCATTTGGAAAGTGCTGTCATTGGCTGGTTAATTTATCAGTGCCTTCAAGAACAGCAAGTTCTTTCTGAAATGGTACTTTGCGCCCACAGCAGTTCATCTGCCTTCCTTCATATAGAAAAACTACTTCTACCAACGCATTCAATGTTGTTGAAACATTCTACTCAGGCATATCCCGGTGTATGTTTTTGAGAGTTTACAAACTGAAATAATGTGGAGCCAAATTACACATGTAGTGGACTTTGAGGGTCCACTGTTAGATGACCAGATCTTTGAAAGTCTCACTGTTAGATGACTTGGTCTTTGAGGGTCTTACTTTTAGATCACCTGGTCTTGGAGGGTCTCACTTTTAGATCACCTGGTCTTTGAGGGTCCACTGTTAGATGACCAGATCTTTGAAGGTCTCACTGTTAAATCACTTGGTCTTTGAGGGAATTTCTTTTAGATCACCTGGTCTTTGAGGGTCTGACTTTTAGATCACCTGGTCTTTGAGGGTCTGACTTTTAGATCACCTGGTCTTTGAGGGTCTGACTTTTAGATCACCTGGTCTTTGAGGGTCTGACTTTTAGATCACCTGGTCTTTGAGGGTCTGACTTTTAGATCACCTGGTCTTTGAGGGTCTGACTTTTAGATCACCTGGTCTTTGAGGGTCTCACTTTTAGATCACCTGGTCTTTGAGGGTCTCACTTTTAGATCACCTAGTCTTTGAGGGTCTCATTTTGAGATCACCTGGTCTTTGAAGATCTCACTGTTAGATCACATGATCTTTGAGGGTCTCACTGTTAGATCACATGGTCCTTGAGGGTCTCACTGTTAAATCACCTGGTCTTTGAGGGTCTCACTTTGAGATCACATGGTCTTTGAGGGTCTCACTGTTAGATCACATGATCTTGTAGGGTCTCACTGTTAGATCACCTGGTCTTTGAGGGTCTCACTGTTAGATCACCTGGTCTTTGAAGGTCTCACTGTTAGATCACATGATCTTTGAGGGTCTTACTGTTAGATCACATGATCTTTGAGGGTCTCACTGTTAGATCACATGGTCTTTGAGGGTATCACTGTTAGATCACCTGGTCTTTGAGGGTCTCACTTTTTGATCACCTGGTCTTTGAGGGTCTCACTTTTAGATCACATGGTCTTTGAGGGTCTCACTGTTAGATCAACTGGTCTTTGAGGGTCTCACTTTTAGATCACATGGTCTTTGAAGGTCTCACTTTTGGATCACCTGGTCTTTGAGGGTCTCACTTTTAGATCACCTGGTCTTTGAGGGTCTCACTTTTAGATCACCTGGTCTTTGAGGGTCTCACTTTTAGATCACCTGGTCTTTGAGGGTCTCACTGTTAGATCACCTGGTCTTTGAGGGTCTCACTGTTAGATCACGTGGTCTTTGAGAGGATCTCATTGTTAGATCACATGGTCTTTGAGGATCTCATTGTTAGATCACGTGGTCTTTGAGGGTCTTGCTTTTAGATCACCTGGTGTTTGAGGGTCTCACTGTTAGTCGTTAGACCACCTAAGCATTTAGGGTGTCACTGTTAGACAACCTTGTCTCATACGGTGTCACTGTTAGACAACCTTGTCTCATGCGGTGTCACTGTTAGACAACCTTGTCTCATACGATGTCACTGTTAGACAACCTTGTATCATGCGGTGTCACTGTTAGACAACCTTGTCTCATATGGTGTCACTGTTAGACAACCTTGTCTCATGCGGTGTCACTGTTACACAACCTTGTCTCATACGATGTCACTGTTAGACAACCTTGTCTCATACGGTGTCACTGTTAGACAACCTTGTCTCATGCGGTGTCACTGTTAGACAACCTTGTCTCATACGATGTCACTGTTAGACAACCTTGTATCATGCGGTGTCACTGTTAGACAACCTTGTCTCATGCGGTGTCACTGTTAGACAACCTTGTCTCATACGATGTCACTGTTAGACAACCTTGTCTCATACGGTGTCACTGTTAGACAATCTTGTCATTTAGGGTCCAACTGACATACACTGTTACGTCATTAGGTCTTTGAGGGTCTCACTCTTAGATCACCTGGCTGAGACTGTGGGGACGCACCAGTCAGTCACTGCCAGGTGGTACGGGAGATCACCTGGGAGATGGCGCAGTGCCAGTCTCCTGTCTAGATCCCGTCTAGACGGATTGAAGGTCGGAGTTGACACATCCCTGGCTGGCTCATCAACACAGGGGCTGATGTATCCAGCAGGGCTGTGCTTCCAGTGGCTGAGGGAGGTGATTGGGGCTGGTGCTTCAGGTTCACTTGGGTGGAGGCGGAAATGGATATTTATGCTGCGTATATTATGGCAAGCATAATTAGTGCACACGCATATTCATACATATTCATATAGTTACACACTTTGTTTTCAGCGTTCTTAGATAAATGACAACTAATGTTGGCCATCAGAAATCATATTCCTTTATATTTATATCTGTAAGTATGAATACGGTACATTTATATCAGGTGAAAACCTGTAGTTGAAAGCATGAATAGTTTAAGGTACTTGTGCAGTCCGTTTTGTAAGAGCATGATCTTGGTAAAGCATCAAAGGAATTTACTTAATGTTAAATCGTTTAATGTGTGAAGTTGTGAAAGAGTAAATAACTTTGCCTTCCATGTACAGAGCCTGGCCACTTTCGGCATTTCTTAGGGCCTTGTTAATGATAAAAAAAAAATAAAAAAAATAATACCATCTGCTGTGTACCGGGTAGTGCTATTATTTGTCATGGTACACCCTATATTTAAAGTTATCATCTATTGACATATTATATTATATTTAAAATGTTTCACAACTGATTATTAAAATTGTTATGGAGTTGTACATTTTAAACATATTTATATTCGCTGTGTAGTGTCAATGATATTGGCTATAATGCCGACTGCATCCACATATTAGCGTTTTTAATAATGTACTGAGTTCACGACCTTTTGTGCCAAGTCATACAGGCAATATGTTATCAACAATCATTAAGCGGTCTCTTTGATGTGACACAAAGCAACACAATTAATGTGAAGCAGACAAAGACACGTCTGTCTCAATCACTGCAACAATCTGTGCATGGTTATGTCGAGTCGCGTCAGTCTGTTACAGCTCACCGCGCCACAGGTGTCGTTCTCGGACGTCTTTAGAACGAGTAAATAATAGATGCGACTGCTCCCACACCTAGGTGGCCTCAAGTCTGTCCATCTGGTACTGGTCAGATGGTAGACACAGCGAAATCAAACCGCTGTCGTACTGGGTTTCTGCTCATGGGGCCATAAAACAACCCTATAGATATACTTCATGTAGCTTACGAACATGCATTATGATAGCGGCGACCATTAACTGGCGGTGATATGTGGTGGAGACGGACGTAAGTGGGAATCTGTAGGCGGGTTGGTCACATGATCATGTATTCCCGCGTGAGTTATGTGCAGACTGATTTCTGTATCTGAGATAACCAGTGCACTGGTTCGGCTGCATCGCTGTGTCGGCGTTTCAGGGAAGGATTCATTTCTGCCGGATTTTTTCAAATCAAACATTGAACCTGATAGACCAATGTACTTTCTTGATTGGCCCAAACAACTGTGGTAGGTTAGCTGGCTTTGAAGTGATCTTGTTAGTTCTGTTATTTGGATCGGTCAACACAAGCCAGATGAGTGGTCAGTTTTGTCTAATTGCCTACTTGTTAACAAGAAGTTTGCCTTATTGGTTAGTCTTTGGTTAGATTTGGATTGACCCTCTGTGCCACTGTCAATACTTGTCAGGACTGTTTATGATTTGTTCACTAGAAGAAAGGCCAAGGCAAGGGCCAACAATGATGACGGTGTGTGCATGTGCGTGTAGTTGTGTGCGTGTAGTTGTGTGCGTGTGCGTGTGCATGTGCGTGTGTATGTCAGCTGTGAGTTCAGTCAGTACTCATCACAATTACAATCTCTAACTGCATGAATAAGGGTATAAGTTTATGTGAAACCGGAAAAAGGATTATATATCCGGTTCGCTGTATATATTTAGCCTTTTAAGTCGTCTTCATCAGTTTGAAAACCATTTATTTGTCAATTACTTTCATATTGATATACATTTTAGAAGCTCAATGTACACATATTGGAGATCCCTAATGTACACATAAAATTGTAGTGTATTATTTACCCTATTTATTTTATTTTAATCACTTGTTCAATTTTATTTCATGACCTACCGGTAATTATTTATTTTTATTACCCACTTATTTATAATTTTACTTGTACCCCATTGTTGCTTTTTTAATGTATTGTACTTTTTTAAACAATTGTATTGTATTTTATGTATACATATGAACTATTTGTCCGAAATATACATACTGCTATAACATTCATAACAGCAGTTTTGATGTCTTCATTATCATGCACCCTTTATGAAATAGTAATCTTTAGTTGCAGTCATATGTTATCTGTTGTAAAGAATTTATTCATTTCAAGGTTTGCAGCTTTCTGCTAAAAGAATATTTGTGCGTATGTGCCAAGGTGACCCTATATGTGTGCGTAGACTGTGGAGGCTACACGCGGTGCTCTCTGGAGTTTATGATGAGACATCAGCATAGCACAGTATTTGACTGATCACACACCCAGAAATAGCCCAGAGTGTCTGTACGTGGAAGAAGACGCCAGCGCAAACAGAACCATTAAAATATATCAAATATGTCCCCCAGGTGTGAGAAATGCATATTGAATATAGTCACAAAATCTCCTTTAGTCTTCTGCCTTTGATGTTATGTTACATGTTACCTAGAAAACAGATTAAGCGTAATGATTGTAAAAATGGTCATGCTATTTTCCTTGGCACTTAGTGAATGTAATAAATGATCAAGAGCATATTAACTAATGATATGTTTATGGGATAGCGTCTTGTTATGTGTTAGCGGTAATCTGGTACTAATTGGGTGTGTTCATATGAAATGTTTGTTTGCTTGGCAGAGGTGGCAGTTTGAGCTCGGAGTCTGGGGGGACGAAGGACATTAACCAGAATAGCTTGCATATGAACGGCATTGACCAAGGTGAGTGGCTCATGAACTATCCCAGTGTTACATCTGTTGGTCACTCGTGTTAGATAATCAATGCTCCCCAGCTGTGGTCATGGAAGGTGGAAACCACTTGTGTCTAGGCTCTTGGTTTTGAATATTCCCACGCTCATGTATATAGCTGTTGTCACTGTCTGTTGGCCAGTATGGCATGTTATAGAAAGATGAACATTTTACCTAAAATATTAATATGTACATACATATGTGCATGCACATATTTGGATGTATATATCGTTTGGTTGTACATACATTGTTTTGTATGTGGTTTCACTTTGTCTTGTTTGCAGCGGACGTCTAAAATGTGACGTTATTGAACACCTGTCACCATGATTTTTCACAAATACAAATCTGTCAGAATTAATAGTCTCTGAAATAACATGTAAATGACCAGAGACTCAAATAACCAATTATTTGGGTCTCAGACTGGAAATAACAAGGTTATGTTTAGCGAGGTATTTTTGTCTTTTCTGGCTACTAAGTGGTTTTAAATCAATATTCACATATGTCTACAAATTGTTTTGTCTCAGTAACTGTTAAGGAGAGATTACAGTGCAGATAAAATGCACCTAAAAGACAGTGATACAGTTTCAACAATTCAAAGACCTACGCCATAGTTTCTATAACATACTGATGAATTCTTTCGCAGACATTAGTACATTGACTAATGAGTTCATGTATAAGATATTCTATACCCTGTATTAATTTATTCTTGGTGTACAGAACTCATTGAGTATGTCTGTAGTTGTGTTGGTTTCCACACCTTGTTGTAAAGTTTGATATGTGAACCTATAATTTACGATATGTTGGTTTTGTTTTGTTTTCATACATATATTCTTCATGTCCTGTGTCGTTGAAGTTATGTGTCTGTGATGGAACGGGGAATTGATTACATTTACCAACTTGTAGTCAATTTAATTTCATTATTCAGTTAAAGGCGCAGCCCTGTACACCAAGGCACAACATGCAGTGACTCCAGAGTAATGAAATTATAGGGGATAACATCTCTCGCACACAGACCTTCATTAGTCACACAGGCCTAGATTAGGCACTTGTCAGTAGAGACGTTATGTAAACAGTGTCATGTTTTGCCTGTATATATTCATATGCATCCATGTTTGTTTCCCAACAAAGACAACATTTCACTTCATCGTGTCCAAACGGCTGACGACTTTTTCACTACGGAAATGCAAAATCCAATGGTTTTGTTGCGTCGCCGAGCTCAGATTCTGAGAATATTGGCGTTATGGAAGTTACTTTTTTACTATTATTATACATACCTCCCTCCACTCACTCATCCATTTCTCCCTCTCTCCCTGGTTACCTTCCTCCCCCTCCCTTCCTTCTTCCTCTCCTTGCTCCATCCCATACTCCCTCCTCACTATTTCCCTCTCTTTCGCACCAAAGTTTCCATGTCTTCCATCTTTCTTTCCCCTCTTTCGGTGTTCTTCCATCTCAACCTTTTATTTTCATTGATTTTTATTTTTCAAACTTTCACTTATATTTCCACCCGGGTGTACATCGTTGCTCTCCCTCTCCAGTTTACTTTCTTTCTTATTTGTCTCTACCTATTTTGCGATACATCTTCAATACAATTTTACATAGCTAGCACCTCTATTTCAGTGCATTTCAATCGTAATCTCTCCTAACTATCCTAATTAAAGTTGACACAAAAGCATCACACAATCAATCACCATCAAAATGACCCACAGCTTATCTTGACTGACCATGCAGTCGTCGGCCGCGATGTCACCGTTCTTCAAGCAAGGTCACGACCTAGTCTATTGTGTTTTCAGGTTTTATAAAAAGTAATGCCCTAGTGACCTTGACCAGTCACGAGGACGACAACATGTCCGGCTCGACGTCAGACTCACAGAGCAGTATCATATACAGGGGACCATCGAGTAACATGGGTGACACGTCCGCCGATGAAGGCGCCAAGTCTGATGCCGCCCTGTCACCTCGCTCCCCCCTAGGGGGCGCTCCCTCCAAACCTCACACGAGTGTCTGGTCCCCCTTTGGTTAGTTGTCTGCAGCGGGCAGCGTTTGTGTCGTCTTGTTTATTGTTTTGTTTGTTTGTTATGTGTTCGTTTGTGTTCACGTCAGTGTGCATGCACCACTAATTGGTCCCTTACGTCGAGCGAGAAGAAAATAGTTCAATGAAGTACGGAGAAGATAGGGATTATTTATATTGCTTCTAAGAGTTCAGTAATAATATTATGTAAACATACAAAAAAGTAGTACCGGTAGTTCAGTGTTAGCATAGATTAAAAATGTTTAATTAGTCACCATTGTCCTATATCGGAATAAATTTGTTAACGATTTTAATTTGAAATATTGGTATGTATTATGTGAGAACTGATAGATTATTAAAGATGCTAGTAGGTAGCACACGTAACTTCTGTAGCTGATAGTTCCTTGTTTGCTTTGTAAATGTTTGTGTCGTCTAACTGGCATGGTAATATATAATTTAACTGGAGCAGTTAGTATTATGTAATAATTAGTTTATAACAGTAGGCTTGCTGTTAATGACGCTGCAAAATTTAATTTAAAGTTATGCATGATGGAATATCTTGATTGAACTCTGACTAATCCAGCCTGGCTGGTTAATTTAATTTAATAAATTAATCTACACACACAGATCCATACTAAGAGTGAAAGGTGACATGACCTATACAATGTCACCATCACTGACAAATCCACTGGATTGATTTTTACCATTCTTCCTCGGCAAGTGAGATCAAGTTGTTTGATATTGTCACATAATTGTATGAAAATTTGTATTTACCAGATAATGTACATGCTGCAATTTCCTACACTAATGCTAGTTTTCACTTTACTTTCTTAAAGTTTAGTTGTATACTACATCTAAGAAAGTGAGTTAAGTGAGCCTTCAATTGCAACAGTTAACATTTGATTTAAGTCAGCATAAATAAACTAAGCTAGGTAGATTACCACTCAACCAATATGGCTGTAAACACTAGATATTTTAGCAGTTCTTAGTTTGAATATTACTATTACACTGTTGTAATTTTACGCACACAGGAAGTTGTACACACTCCTCCTGTTCTTGCAGCACTGTGTGTCAGCACATTGTGTCAGCACGTCAGTAAATTAGTATGGCGTCACTTGACACTGTCAGCACTGTTTGTAACAAGTTGGCAGTGCAGTGTGTCAACTCATCGACGATATGCGTAGTTCTAGGAGTGTGCATTTGTCTGTCAGCATAACATGACATGTCAGCATAACATACGTAACATCACATGTCAGCACAATGCATTAACATAATATTTCAGCACCAAATGACAGCATTATGCGCTTCAACACACTATAACATTAAACAAATGTCATTGATGTCAGCATATTTTGGTCAGCATGTCACATCAGGCCTCTGTACTCTTATTACAAAATGTAGCAACACCTTGCAGAAATATATTTTTAAGTCATTTGATAACTATCTTAGGACTGGGTACCCATAAATATACACGCTGGACTCATGTTAAGCCAAAGACATCTCTGAACTCCAGCCATTTTAGAATTGACATTAAGATGTCACCTTTCACGAATTAAAAATGTCTCCTGACGCCTTCCACCAGTGCTTACTGTCAACTCTCTCCCACTCCCTCCCCCTCTGCCTCCCTTGAGACCCATGTAATGCCAGCTGTGAGCTGCATCAGATGTAAATCATGCAGATAGCATTACTGGTGTCATGTGATTAGTCTGGTCATGTGATTAGTTTGGTATGGAGGCAGACTGACCTTGTGATGGCCAACTGAGGTGATTGTCCTCTCTGTGACAGCAAAAGAAAAAGTTAATCTGTCAACGTACCAAAAGCATAAAATTTCATATTTCAAGAACCTAACAATAGACTTGCCTACACTAGTATATGTCAGCGCCGTTTTTCACCTACCGGGTACCTATTCAGACTTTCCACTTTGGATCATAACCTAAGTAAAAGATTCTCGTTCTCTTTGGACTGTCAAGGTCTTCAAATTCATGTGAAAATAAACAAAGGGGTATTTACATAAAATGAATCATTGAATAACGCCACCATCATTTTATGAAATGACACCCCTCACCATTAGATCCAGTCTTTGCCAATTGCGTCTAGATTGTAGAAAGGGGTCATTCTGGACACGACTATTCCAGATTGTACAACGTAAACGTTACTGACTATTTTCGCAGGTATACAAATAGTAAACTCTAGTCTGTATAACTTTATTTTTAGTTTCCCCCGTGTTCATTCAAACATGTTACACGCAATTTACATGCAATATTGTTGCGTTGACATAAAACCCATTACATGCATGATACAGGGCACCCCCTAGGTTGACCCCTGACCCCAGATAAGTGTCATATTCCCGTCTCTTCTGTTCTATCGCACATGTCACCTTACCTGGGGGACACGAATGGGTTCAATCATTGGCACACAGGTGTACTTGAAAATATCACTGTTCCATATCGGATGGCTCACGTAGTGGATGTTATCTGTGATATGCAAATTGTACCGCACTAACCTTGGTTGACCTTTGCAGGATTTTGCATCCGGAGCGAGCACGTCTCACACAGCATGGCACGATTCCTACTAAATCAGCGCCGACACGTTCCATCTAATGCTATCTCTTAACCTCAGCGTCTAACATGTCCCATGATGCAATATGTCTACTTCGCACATATGTTGCACACCGTGATTACTAAGCTAACTACACTGCATCATGATTTCTGTAATAATTTTCATATGTTTTCGTTTGATTGCAAACTTGGCATGTCTCATTCATTCATTGGTGTTAAAACTGTATGGTGAAGTTGTAAATGTGTAAACATTTCCGCTGAGTTGGTTTTCTGTAGTAACATCTTAGAGTAGTCTGAAAAAGTGTAGCTGATGTCAGATGTGATATACTGACTCTAAAGTAATCTTACAGACTCACAGTGAGCCGGAATATCATGTCGTTAAATGTATCATATGACTGGGGTTCTTCTATCATTCTGGACCTGTTTTCGTGGTCACATACACAATTTAGCCACATAATTTATGAGATACTATGACCTAGATTTTTGTTTCATCTATCCTGGCATGTCAGTGTTGGTATTATTACAAACCATATTAATGTTTCTTATGTTCTGAATTTCCTGGAAAGACAAAAATTCTTGCAATTTCTTGGCCATTCTCAAATTGGCACGCAGTGTACGCATATTTCGAACCAAGCGAGATCAAAACAAATTACAGTAAATGTATCACAACCTTTGTGGTTATCATTTGTAAGGTGACATATCAAAGTTCTAACAAAAGAAAAACAATACTGTTCACTGACGAATCCTAGTCATGTGATACTGATAAAGTAATAATATATTCAGATCAGTATCGGGAATTAATCAACTGTGGATTACTGTAACTAATTCTGCTAACATTAGTTCCACCTGATAAGTCTGCCATTTCTGCAGGTTCAAACAAGGTAAAAATATACAAGCCGGTGTCTTTCGATGTGCCAAGTTCGAGGACTGTTGGGAGTCGAAGCAGCCAGCCAGCAACCCAGGTGGCGCCACTATCACCACTACATGTGACCGGGTCGTATCAGCCCGTTTCTTCGCCACAGTCGTTTCCAGTGTCGCCCTCTGGCGGGAAACCAGCAGAAGTTGCTGATGGATTCATCAGAAAAAGGTGGGTTTGTGAATTGTGTGCTAGATTGTATTTACTATAGTATTCTGGTGAATGGTTTCATTTTTGTAGTAATTTAGTTAAAATATGTGGTATTGTGTAATGTAAGATTCAGTGTCATGCATCAAAAGCTCATTTATGAATTGCGAACAGCTAATGTCTCAGTCATTGGGTACGTAATGGACCAATTAGAAACATTATACATGGTTTCTTGTTTCAAGAATGATTCATCCTCGTCAGAGACAGGTTCCAGGTTCTGGTCAGAGGCGACACCTACTGATCACCTGGTGCACTGTCAGATGGTGGTGCCACCTGGTGGCTTAATGTGCTTTGCGAATGAAAGGATTATTGTGATCTACATCTGTCTAATGTTGATTCCGATTTGTTGTTCACATTCAAACAAATATTTGAAATGTAATGAAATCATATAGAGTTGCATCTAGAAGGCTGTGTGTGTGATATACGCATTCTCCTGGAGTTCCACACTTGTGGAAGAAATTAATTTTGAGCTCATTCTCAGTTATTGTTGACTGTTGTGTAAAATCGTTTTTAAGTGGGTCTAAATGTGATTGAGTGACAGTCGCAGATTCTGAGTTTGGTTTATGTGCTTCCATTCCCACAGTGTGGCAGTCGGCTGTGGCCTCCTTCCACGCCCCCACGAGCCCACCCATGCCCGCCGTACGCCAGGGAAACACCCACCAATATCATCCCCCCGTGATGCACCCTCCTCCTGCCTCCCACGCCCCATCTTTCCTCCACCCCACCAGCGTACAACCCCCGTCAGTGCACCCTAGGTACACCACGCCACCTAGGGAGGGTCACTGGGAGCAACACCCCGCCCCTCACAGTACGGGTTATTCGCCCTTCAGTTCGGGTTCTTTCGAAAGCGCGCATCATTCGGCGTCTCCAGCCGCCTTCGAAAGCCACCGCTTCTCACCAGGTGGCGCCTTTCAGAGGCAACTTTCGGCCAGTTCGAGTACCAGTGGGTATGAAGCGCCCTCTGGTGTTACGAGCCAGAAGGTCGCATCGGGAAGTTTCGACAGCACCAAGTACATGGTGCCGATGAAACCAACATATGTAGTCCCAGTCACACTGACAAGTCTAAATTACACTGGGATGCCATCGGCGGGAAAAACACCCTCTTCCCTGGCGTACCAAGGCTCGGGGGCTGATGCAGGCTCCACTGGGATGTTCGGTAAATAAGACTGGCATGATTCTGTCAACTGTGGTAGCGATTATACCGAATGCCATGGTAACGACGAGATATCGTAGGAGTTCGTGACTAGTGCAAGACTGTTGTAGATATCACTGTTGATGTGTTTGAACGATATCGTAGAAGTTTGTAACCGCAAGTGTGTCGTAGATATCCATGATTTGTGTCGCACTGGGTCTGGATGTTTTTATTGCAGAATCGTGTTTTCTAGTGTAACTTGTATCTATTCTAACATCCATCTGCCCAAATGTGTCGTGACATACTTATGGTGTACTTTGACCACTATCTGCTAGATTTGAATTTTTTCTGCTAGATCTGAATTTATGTTGCATGCAGACGTTAATCTCCGTTATAATAATAATAATTTTTATTTGTAATGTAATAAGTAATGTATCTGGGAAAAATTCTGCTCGGGGCGCATAAAATACATTGTAACACATACATATTTAAAATATTCATAATCAGTTAATGTGACCCCCTTTAATGCCTGGCCCCAGTAAAATTAGTTTTTGAAGCCGCTCACAGTGCATGGGTAAACATGACAAGCAGAGAGTGGTGAAATTACAAACAAAACAGTGGCTCATTAAATCGACCGTGTCTGTTCTTCTGTTGTGAGATAATGTTTTTAATAATTGGAACAGGTAGAAGGTATATGACCCCAAGTTCTATTTGATAAGCTAATACATTGTTTTTGCAATTTGAAGGTTGTGTTTGGGAACCATTGAAATCGTAAACAAAATATTCAAATTGTAAAAACAATGTTAGTGAAATACACATATGGGTTGTGGAATGTTTGAATAGATATAATTTACTACACTAGATGATGTGACCGTGCGATAAAAACTCTTGATCTTGTGCTCTTGTGACAGCGTACAGGTTTGTGACTGGTGCAGGATGTGTACGAGTCTGAATGGATGTGTCTTGATGACATTGTAGGTGTCTATTGCTAGTGCAGTGTCACTGTAGTTGGTAGCATTGATGTGTTTTGGTGGTACCACAGCATAGGTTTATGCCGAGTGTAAGGTTGTGGTAAACGTCTGTGATGGATATGCTTAGATAGCACAGTGGGATATGCGTAGTTTGCATTCAGGTTTGGGATTGGTTTAGTCGGAAGTTTTGTTTGTGTCTTCTTTGAACCGTTGGCTGTGTCCTGCTCAGATTTGAAGTCGTTTTACTGGTGTGTTTTATCAATATTTTATGAAGGAAAAAGAAACTTGACCAAAGTAAACACATGAAAAGTTTTTCTCGGCAGGATAATTGTTTGGATATATAAAAAAATTACAAAAGACTATGCCAATGGCAAGTTGGTTAAAATTGACAAAATAGTAAGATTTTATTTTAGAAATTGTTTTTTACTTGATAACATTTTTATTCAAAAAGCATGCTTTTAATTGGTGTTTTGCAAAACATAATGTGACTATTTATTTGATGAGGTGTTATTAAGAATGTTCATCTCTTGTACAGATATTGTTGTAATAACAGTGGAAGCATGTACATATGTCAGGCATGCTGCATTTATCATTTTAGTCGTTTTTATTATCTTGTTAAAACGGTGAACATTACACAGGATAATTTAACTACTGGTAACCTACAGTGGTTTTTTTTATAATTGCTAAGATCTATTATGTTATACTAGTAATGTTCAAAATTTAACTGAATAATTATCTAATATATGCGTACATAAATGATTGTGGGTAGAAGTAAAAAGTGACTGTGTCATTGTGTGGCTGGATGCGGATGTTATGCTGCAATGGCTTCTCCCTTTGTTTAGTACGACAGACACTGTAAGAACTCGCACTGAGACCATTTCACTAACATTCTTATAATAATAAGGCAACTTCTGTTGTTGCTAAGTCCGTGGCA
The DNA here is from genome assembly GCA_025642075.2 of Ridgeia piscesae. NCBI lineage: Eukaryota > Metazoa > Annelida > Polychaeta > Sabellida > Siboglinidae > Ridgeia > Ridgeia piscesae. The sequence continues at coordinate 130,139 of JAODUO010000762.1, read as the reverse complement.
ACGAAGCTCACAGGTGCATCAGGAGCTCAGCTCGATTTTTGCTCTTTAAAATACATTTTGCACCTTGACCTTTGTAGTGTAGTATAGTGAAAACTGTCGGGACCTGGGACGGAACAGTTCTGCTCATTTGTCACGGAAATATTGTCTTTGCTGATACAGTGACAGTCTTTTGCATTTTGAGTACACTTAAATTTAACCCAATATTCTGATTAGCGGTGAGGTTTTCATATCAGCTCATTGTCTTGGTGAAATGGTCCTCAGGAAAGGTCCTTATGGTGTGTGCTGTTGCTGTAGACCAGGTCTGGCAGATCCCTAGCAACGTACAGTTTCCCTAGCAACGTACAGTTTCAGGATGCAGTATGAGTTTTGTTCTGTTTTAGTCAGCGTATAGTACCTGACAGGTGCCCAGCCCACCTGCATCACTTGTGTTCTGAAGTAAATTTGTTAAGAAACAAATTTACTTTGAAATAATTTTTTTATTATGCTAACATTTAAATTACTGGCTACACATGTAATGTACTTCCAAATCAATGTTGTACTGTCTGTTCTTCCAAATTCCAAATAGAATAATTGCTAAAATAGGAAATCAGAAATTAGAAATAATTCTCCCTTTAAAATATTTTTAATTACACAATGATGTTCTTCTATTGGGTACTATACGGTATGCTGTGATTTTATTTGCCTAGATGATTGTGGCAGATTTCAGTAGCCGTGGCTTCAAAGAATCTCCTGTTTCTAGACGCTTATTCGCATGTAGTTTTCCCACTGCATTTCAGCACCGCGCTCGCGAGCTAAGCTCCCTGGGGGTTCAAGTAACCCGAGTTTCGCCCCAGGACTCCGAGTGCCGACTAGCCCGTCTCGGGGGCAGTCGAAGGGGCTGGCGATGTTTCTAAATCAGAAGGAGAGACTGTCGGAGGGTGGCGCCACGGATGACTCCGGCTTAGACTCGGGTCATCCAGGTGGTGCCCCCTACAGTCTCGGCAGTGGGGCGCTAGGTATTGTGTTCTGTTTATAGGCATTGCATGTTTAGTCTTTGTGTTCGTGCCATTTTCCAAGATTCCAACTGGAAGGTTCTGCATGCACCAACTGATTCAGTATAAAGTTAGAGAGTTTATGCTCCCCATCTGAGGTATTGTGGTAGCTGCTTGGTAGGTGGAATGTTTTAGTGTTCTTCATTACCGTATGCTTTGTAATTGAAGGCACACCTGTATTTAAAGCCTCGCCTCCAATTGGCTACAATTCACATTTGATTTGATTTAATTCTTCATTATTTGGTTAAGGCGTCTCTGACATGTGGCTGTGGCATTAACTACCGAACACACTAAGAAAATATGTGATAGCATGTTGTACATGCAGACTTGCTAGACTAATAGCATTCCTCCCTTTCGTGATGAAGAGTGCATGCATTTTTGAGATATAAGTGAAAACAATTTGAGGTTTAGTTATATTATGTAAGAATGGTAGAGTGCTTAGGTTATTTGTAGTCTATGAAATGGTAACTAATTCTGCTATGTAATGTCAAGCTACAGCCACCATGTCATGCATATAGATATTATTATTTGCTTTCATTAGAACCTACTTCTACAAAAAATAACTCTTCCTATACTAGTAAAGAAGATGTTAGGAAGTCCATATCTAGACTCATTCATGTCTTCAGGAGTACAGCATGTTTACTAGTATGGATGCATGCATTGTGGGTCATCCATGTGTACGTACACGTGCCGTTGAGTGGTCTCTTTGTGTCTGGCATTTGGTTCTATTGGTTCTCATGGCAGAACTTTATGGTAAGGCATGACATTTGTTTGTGACCTATCCAGAACTTTATGGTAAGGCATGACATTTGTTTGTGACCTATCCAGAACTTTATGGTAAGGCATGACATTTGTTTGTGACCTATCCAGCAACTGCTACATGTTCTGACAATGTTAACACAAGTCAATTTTGAGATTTCTAACCGTTTCGGTCTGATATACTACTAAATCCAGTTTCGTGCCATCTTAACACCATGAACTTGATAAACCCTAAAACACCAGTGATGACTCAAGCATGATGCATGCTAATCAAGTTAGCAACAAGAACATTTACCTTATATTGTTTTACACATAGATGTTATGATAACATTTCATTATATTTGTATAACTCGTCATTTTACAATGTTGCTAGGATTATATTTCTGCATAAAAATATGTAGATGTAGTATGGTATCCTTTCTTTTGTCGTTTGATTTGTTCTTTAATAAAACATTCTAGAGCTAGGATTCATTAAACACAAAATTAGATTGTTCTACTTTCGGACATAACAAGTTTTTTAGGACACAGGGCAAATGTTTGTGACAGGTGTCATATGATTGTGTTGACAGGTGACATATGATTGTGTTGACAGGTGACATATGATTGTGTTGACAGGTGACATATGATTGTGTTGACAGGTGACATATGATTGTGTTGACAGGTGACATATGATTGTGTTGACAGGTGACATATGATTGTGTTGACAGGTGACATATGATTGTGTTGACAGGTGACATATGATTGTGTTGACAGGTGACATATGATTGTGTTGACAGGTGACATATGATTGTGTTGACAGGTGACATGATTGTGTTGACAGGTGACATGATTGTGTTGAAAGGTGACATATGATTGTGTTGACAGGTGACATATGATTGTGTTGACAGGTGACATATGATTGTGTTGACAGGTGACATATGATTGTGTTGACAGGTGACATATGATTGTGTTGACAGGTGACATATGATTGTGTTGACAGGTGACATATGATTGTGTTGACAGGTGACATATGATTGTGTTGACAGGTGACATATGATTGTGTTGACAGGTGACATATGATTGTGTTGACAGGTGACATATGATTGTGTTGACAGGTGACATATGATTGTGTTGACAGGTGACATATGATTGTGTTGACAGGTGACATATAATTGTGTTAACAGGTGACATATGATTGTGTTGACAGCTCAGCAGCCTAGTCCATTACGACGAGACAGTGGCGTGTCATCAACGTCAATCACACTCTCGTCATCGCACAGTCCCATGTCTCCAGCAGAGGGCAGCATGGCATACAGTCAGTTCGCTCCGTCAACAAGTCCCAAGAAAGGTGACAATTTGTTGGAAACGTAATGACATTATCGGACCTATCACAGTAATAAAAGTTGACATGTATCTAATAAGTATGAACAATTGCTGACATTTATTTAGTCATATGGAACTTATCCATTCTGAGACTCTGAGATTGACAGTCATGTGTAGACAGTTATCACACAGTTTATACAGTAGTCTATCAGGTAACCAATCAGAATGGTCACTCAGTTCACATGTGACCAAGATTTGTATGACTAGTACTTTGGCCTTGATTCCCCTCCCTGTTTATCTGCTCCTTGTGAATATGCAAGTGTCTTGAACAGTGAGAAACCTCTAACTTGAAGATGAAATATGTTTTTCTGCATGTTGTTTAAAAAATAAGTAAATGTTGTTGTAATGGGGAACCTACAAGATCGCTAGAGGGTGCTGATGTGCAACTCGGGCCTGTGATGTACCGGTAATTGTGTTCAGGCACTGTTTATTTCTTTTACCAGTTCGTCTATGAATTCGTTTAGACTCCAACTGTTATTAATGTTAGGTATATATACAAGGTGTGTTAACAAATGCTGGATATAACAATGGAATGTGGTGTAACACGATGCTGGCGGTTGACGACATGCAGTGGCGCCACCTGGTGTATTACTTCTATAGGTTCCCCATTCCCAGTCAAATTAATATTTTTCTTCAGTTCTGTTGTTCACTTGTCTCTTGTCTCCGCAGTTGTTTGGTCCCCGGGACAAAAGCCTCCCTCGCTCGACTCCGAAATGAAGGAGCGAGAGATGGAGAGAGCGCAGGACAGACGACAGGAGGAGGAGCTGAAGAGCATGCCGGCCAAGTGGACACCAGGGGGCAGCAGTGGTGGCGGGGACGCAGCGAGAAGGGAGTTCCGACCGGTGAAACTGGACACAATGAGCACTCCGCCTCGCGTACGCAAGGCTTCCAATGTGAGTCGAGTTTGTTTACTTGTTTACATTATTTACTACATCTGCTGTGTGCCATGTGATTGGGTGCATCAGAAGATTTTTTCAAAGGCGCTGAGAAGACGAAACTATGTTTACGATAAATAAAAATTTGTTAGTGGAATGTTTTTAAAATACAAATTGACGTAAGTTCAGTTAGAAACTAAATTAAGGCAAACGAAATAAATTGATTTCACACACCCGTTTTGTGATGTGCCAGATGGTAGATATTGTGTAGTTCCTTAATTGTAAACATGGTGAAATTCACACAAAAAACTAGAGACACACCATGTAAACCATTACGAATAAAGTAATGTATGTCAGCATAAATAAAATGTATGTGTTTTTTATTATGGCATGTTCCTCGATTATACGCCACACAGTAGATTGAATAAAAAGTTCATTCATTTATTCCTCGTGGAAGTGCCAGGATGTTCTCACCTGTCTTTCCTGTTCCCAGGAGCCTCCTCCCCCCGGACCGGAGGAAAGCTTCGCCTGGAAGCCGTCAGACCCCTCCGTCACGTCTCCAGTAACCATAGCAACGGCGACGCACGTCAGTTCTGCTGCCTCCCCAACGAACTCAAGGTTTTCGGCATGGAACGGTACGGCGAGTCATTTCACGGAGCGGAAGAGTAGTTTGCCTCCTTCCCAGAGTCCCACGGTTACACTGCTGCAGAAGGACAGAGGTAGGTTTTTGTATTGTTAGCAGTGACCCCTACTGGCCATTTTCTGCACACTTATCCACGATTTTTACACTTGAATGTCTTCTCTGGTTTTGTTCCCAACTTCTGTGCTTTTGTTATCCTCACCACTCCGCCAGGAGTCTGTATTTGATGTTGTACACTGATTGTCATATTTAAGGTATTAAAGTACATTTTTATCTTGAACTTAATTTAAAGCTGCGGGAACAGTTGTTCTAACAATGAGAACATGTTTTCATATTTTATAAGTTTTTTCTTTTATAATTATACTGGCGTTATTTAAATACAAAACTAATCGATATGTATTTTCCGCACATTGTACAAATTGTTCTCCATTTTCAAATAAGCGTTTGACACAGTTGAGGTGTTGGGTGCTAAGGTTGGCATGCTGTCTGTCGTAGCTAACACAAACTTTGTGTTTACTCGTGGTGGTTGGGTGTGTGTTGCACTAAAGGTTTATAATCCTGTCTATGCAACAAGCTGTGATCTTATGAACAAGCTAAACAATGAATCTGAACTCATCTTATTGCCAACAGAATTTTAAATATGTAAGCTAAAGGTGTTCATATTCTGCCGTCTGCCGTCTGCTTACAAACTCAGCTGACTTTGATAGTTTTTACTATCAAAAGTTGGGCAGGTTCACCATCTTCAGAGATAATTAAGTAAACAAATTTCTTTAATTCGCAACTATAATGTATAACTTAAACCTTTTAACTACTATCAATTTAAGTTGTTCTCTATAGTGTGGCGTATAATTTATCCCACACAAAACTCCCGCATTTCTGTTTATGCCCGCTGACGTAAGTTAATATATTGAATTAATATGAAATTTACAGTTGTGATCTGAAGAGAATTCTAATGAACTTGTTCTTCCGACTTGATGAATATTTATTTTCTCCAAGTTGGAGAGAGTTGTGTGGACTTATGGAGAGAGCGCTGGTTGCATAGACATGGTTCTGGCTTGTACATTGTATATACTCACCCATGCTCTCCCCTGCGGCTTTGCTTGCTAACAGAACGGCGGCGAATCTCAGCTCTACTCTCAGAGTTAGCAGCAGAAGAACGAGAAGGTAATTGGTTGTGTCAGTTCATAGAGACTGCGGTTCTTAACCTCCAAGTTGTGACCCAAAATTGGGCACAGAGATATTTGGGTGCGTCGCCAACAATCTCCAATGATTTTTTGAAACTCCCACATAGATTGTGTGACAGAAAATAATTTTGCTAAATGTTGCGTGAATTTCAAACGACGTGATATTAAGCTAATATGAAGCAGCATTTCAGTGTCACACAATGCTAAGGGTAGATCATTCATCTTGTGTGCATCTGTCATGGACAAGTCGTGTTCTGTATGATACCTGTACGCATTTTTTTATTCCTCAATGTTTAGCAAGGAAATTTAATAAATTTATTTACTTGGTTATAGATCCATGCTATTTGTCTTATCATATAAAAAGTATTTTTGTGAAGGCAATATTTGCAAGGAAAATCTCACGACTGAAATTTGGGTCGTTACCAAAAAAGTTAAGAACTGCAGTCACTATAGATAGTACTAGGTCTACTACTACGGGGATGTCTCAGTTTTCTTTTGTAGCACCTTGTGACCCAATGGTTTAGTGCACATTTACACGCATGCAGCAGAGTGTTTTTGCAGACTTACTAATTTTAAATCAGTTGTGCAGTTAGTAAAATAATCAATCCGGGACAATTTTCATCTTGTTGTCTTTCCGTTATGGACGTCTCCAAGGAGATGTTGGAAGATGACATTGTGGGGCAATAAATAAAATTAAACTTCAGTAACCTCAAACTTTGTTTAATACTACAAGACAACTGGAAATGGAGAAGTATTCTGTGGAAAACTTGTGTCAAGTCAGTCCCTGGAAGCAGTTGATTTAAATGTTGTTGTAAAGTTTGGAAAATCTATGAATAATCAAAATATGACCGGATTGTAGCCGAGAAAGGACATGTTAATTGATTGCATGGCCGTGACAGCTCTGATGGATTTAGGAATCTTAACCTTGAACGTTGCTAACTTTAAGGACGTGTCAGAGAAGTCTGGGAAGTGTGACAATGTTACGTGTGTCACATCTGTCCAAACCACTCCAATCACAAATACATGATGGTGAAATATTACGATACAAAATAGCTGTTAGTGTCAATTTGCGATGATGTGGCATTTGGTCTGTGGTTCACTGTGTCGGTGTATTGTCACATGATACGTGATGTCACACAAACTACCTCCATGAATGCGTAATTTTTTTCGTGACTTTGTGAACTTTTGTGACCTTCCTAAGACTTCTGGGATATTAGAAATGCTCATAACATAGCCTGCATGTACGCTGACCATACTTAGTGGTCAGTGTCCCAGTCGCCAGCCACACATCCTGGACCCATCTTGTCAACCAGCATTGTTTTATTTCCAGGGGCGAATGAGGAGTTTGAAATACCATCTGGCATTAGGACTGTTAGAGTGAATGGTAAGATATGTACACTTGAGGCAACATTGATCAGGATGTTTCTGAATTCTGGTATGAGCACATTTCTGAAGTGTAACTTTCAAAGAATGTCCGGCAGCCAAATTTTGCAAAATAGTAATAATATTTGAGCGATGGAACGTTGTATAAAAAGAGGTTACAAGGAAGATGCGTGGCTAAAGTTGAGTTATGATATCATATAATCTGTTTTTTTTGGTAACTTATGCTAATGCACCAGTGTCTAATAGATGTATGGTTATGGTATAAGGTTGTATATAATCGTTGTCGTAATATATTTATTAATAATATAATTAACGTTATTACTAACATTTCCACAACAATTTAATAATTTCATTGCGGCTCTGTGAACACTGCAAATGACTATTGAAACACAAATCAACGTGGATGAACGTGAAATTAACATCACCAGCAAAATCATTCACCATCAGTTTGATAAGAAACTTATTTGATACTCATTTAATAGCGTTGTGTCTCTATGTTGTAGTTACCACCTGTGATCATTAAGTAGTGTAGTTGTTTGTCAAACGTTAGAGTCTAATTCTTATGATGTCGTACAACAAACATAACAAAAAATTCAACTTTTTTGACATGTTTATAAATCATCAAGTATTCTTACTGTTCGATCCGTCCTTTGCATCCAAGACTAATTTTCCACCACAGAGGATGAAATACCAAAAGGTGCTATTCTGATCGGAACGAAAGAATCGAGGGACGACGACAAGAAACACACGGACACGTACTACCTGCTGCCAGCAGAGGGTGCCACTACGACGACGCGGAAGGTCGAGGTGAAGAAGGCTCCAGTGTACCGAGACATCGGCCCAACGGATGAACAGACGGGCATGCCAGTCGGCCTCCGCAGCGTACGTCACAACTTCTCTTCAAGTTACTTGCACCACTGTCCTAAGACCCGTCATTTGGATGGGTAGAAATATGGGTGGACGGGTAGAAATATGGGTGGATGGGTGGTAGACGGTTAAAAAGTCTTCATAAATCTTATATATTGTCAGTTATGCCTTAGAAATGAGTGTAAATGGTGTCACATGTGTGTTTGTAGTCCATTTCAGGTAAAAAAAAACATATTTAAAATTTTAAAACTGGCTTAACAGTTGACAGCCATATATCCACCAAAAATGTGTGACTGGTAAAATTATTATCCTGCATAAAGCCCTGCCTAAGACCACATTTAACCTTTCCATTGGCGGCCATTATAATGTTTCCTTCATTTCCTATAAAATTTGAATAGATCTGTTATCAAAAATGTCACCGCGTATTTAACATCCACTGGTTCACATGCCCGGGAAAATGTGTTACTTTCTAAACCCTTGGTTTCCTGCAAACCACTTATAGACCTGATACCCCTTCATTCCTGGTAGAATCATATTTGTTGTGTTGGCTTCACCAAGTTAAATGACACCAGTATCAGAAGAACACAGACTGTCATCTGTCATGATGTGATGGCTCGGGTGCCACGCTGCACAACAACATGACTTCTATTCACTCCACATTACATGTCACCACAGAAATTCAGACAACCTGCATAATGCTATTTCTATAGGGTACTCTTTGGTTGGGTGATGGCAGACGAACACCTTATTGTGGTCTTACTTCTGCTGGGTACTTGTGTCCATTTCTCTAGACTACTCTCCATATCTGTCCATTTCTGCCCACTTCCATCCACTTCCATCCATTTCTGGACATTTCAATCGACTTTGTCCATATCTGTCCATTTCTGCCCACTTCCATCCATTTCTGGACATTTCAATCGACTTTGTCCATTTCTGTGAACTTCCCGTCTTTTTTCGTTAGTGGTCAAGAAATCATTGACCTTGCTTATGTTTACTGTCAATATGAGTCTACAACTTGTAATTAGTATTTCCCTCACTGTATGAGTCGTATTTATGAGTTGTCAATTCAAACAGATTGATTGGTGACCTTCACCTTAGAATATGTAGTCGTTTTGGTGGTAATTGTAGTTTCAGTTTTAGGTAACGTTTATTTATCTATTTAACAAAATGACAAGTTCAATAATAATAACATCTGGAGATTGTCTGGAGAGATCGTTGTAGTGATTGTTGTTTTGTCTAATTGGTTGTTTTCAGTATAAACGCAAATTGTCAGTGGTCAACGACAAGAAAGCAGATGATTTATGTTTCTACCGCTCTAAACCAGGCTTTTATGCAGAATAATTTGTTTGCCAGTCACACATTGTTTTGTGTCAATTGTTAAGCCAGTTTACAAACTTTAAACATTGTTTTTTACCTGAAATGTACTACAAACACACATGTGACACTGTTTACACTTATTTCTGAAGACCTTTTTTTGTATTTTTCTCCTTCATTTTTTTACCTGTCCATCCTTATTTCTACCCATCCAAAACAGGTTTTACCCGTCCAAATAACTGGTGGACAGGTCTGTGCATAAAGCTAGGCCCTGAACACAAATTGAACTAAAAATAAGTTTAATACATAAATTCATAATTTATATTCAGTTTAGATACAAGCACACAAGGACAGTATACGTTAGTGTCATGCAGTGATTATCATCAAGGTGGCTACTCCTGTATTCAGGGATTCACTTTTGGGCCTAACAAGCAGCAGCCGATGCACATTAGCATATCTCAGAATCCCAAGACTTGAGGGCCTACGATGTACTGATCATACCTCTGAATCATATTGAGAGACAAATCAAACAGAATGTGTTCCTATTATTCCTTACAACTACAGTGGCAGGGATGAGACGTTATTCTAATACTTCTATATGCTGCAGTTGTATTTGCTTCAGTTTTGTAGTGATTTTGTTGGGTTTCTCTTGTGATCACGTAAATGTATAATGATATGACTCGCGGCTGTTGATACAGTTAATGTTGTGACGCTTGCAGCAAATTGATGCAAAGAAACAAAAGGATTGGTACAAGAAGATGTACACGTCCCTGCATCGGACAGACAAGAAAACAGGTCAGTCAATATGGTGGCGCTGTGCAGTGATTGGCTGCTTGAGGAGATCATTTGAAAAATTAAAAAACCCGATATATTTTACACTATTGTTCTGAAAACAGATGTATGTAAATTTTTTTGTTATTCTCGCATTGAAGATATTATTTTTGGATAAAACTTCATAATTGGAAGGAACTTTCGGTACACAAACCTGGGGAGTTTGAAATTGTTTGAAATTCACTCCACATTCCCATAGGAGTTTGTGTGTATGTATTAAATCTGACCTTTCAGTTTACTTTGTACTCTGTGGATAGATGGATTGTGTGTTTCTGCATAGTAGAAAGCCGAGGTAGACTCTCTGCATATTGCCCTGTTGTATGGTGTTGTTCTGTGAATTGTTTCCCATACTAACTCATTAGATGGTAGACATTTGCATAGACGTTTGTATTTTGTGCAGTCTGAGTCTAGATCTTACTCTCTAGGCCAAAGCATCTACGGTAAATTCTCTGTATGCTCATGGCATGTTGTAGTTGTGTGATCACCTTAAAGTAGAAAATACTATTGTGTGGGCACTGAGATTTGCAAAACGATTTATCCATTGTATCTTATATAGTGTGGTTTTACATCCAGAAAAGAGATACAAGTTAACACGAAACTATATTTGTGAAAACCACCTTACGTATATGCATGTGAATTTTACGTAGAAACACATAAAATATAGGTTTATCGTAGCTCAACACTTCATTCGTCTGTTTGATAAAATAAACCGGCAAAAGACTTCAGTGTTGTACGCCCTCGAGACGTGTGCCTTTGCCACGCCCCCAGTGGTCGGTGTTAGCACTAACCTGCTAGGAGTGTGACTGTTGGTTTGTTTCAGAAAGAGGCTGTAGCGATGTTTTGAGTGGTCCCGAGGAGGGGCGCAGACAAGGTGTCTAACATTACCTCATCTAGCATCGTGTTGCCGTCGCGTTTTGCTTATTTATTTACATCTGCCGTTGCTTCTCACTTTTGCTCATTTTTCTTTTTGGTACACACATTGTGCACGCGGCATTGCGTCCGGTTCCTGCGGAATACCAGGTTCACTATGTTGGCCAAAGAGTGGAGTGCTGGCTTTGTTGATTTCGATTTTGGTTGCATTTATTTGATAAGATGCCTGGATTTAGCAGTAGGACACTGGTGCCATCTGGTGCATTTCAGTTGTATTGTGATTCCATTAGATGGCAGCACAAGTACTTTGTATGTCAAACCTATAATAGTGGTTGCATATATATGTAGAAATTAATTATAATTTCACAATTAGCACAACGTCTAAGTTGCACAGTCGTTTTGATGGAAGTCTGCCACTTTTTGCTAAAAACAAATCACTGAGCAGATATGATTCAAAATATCTACTGGCTACCTTTATGTAGTGTCTGAAGCAGGGTCCTACATCTTTATAATGTAATAATCATAATAATAATATAACAGCATTTGTCTGCTCCATAAATCTGGCAATTAAACCATTCAAAGGTGATTACAGGATTATATATAAAGATATAAAAGTAATAATAGAAATTTATTATTTATTTATCTGGATGCAGAAACTAAACATGTAGAAAGAAGCCTTGACTAATACGATACAAATATACTGAGCTCAGAGCCTTGTAACATGAGACTTGTCACATTATAAATGTTGCTGCTATTTAAGAACCATGCACACTACTAATGCCCCCTAGTGGTAGACTAGTCAGTTTAACATGGCATTAATTGAGCTTTGCTTCCCAGAATGCACCTGTGATGGCCACTTCATTATACATGTGATGTGACAGAGTATAAGAGACATTGTAGACCAGGTCAAGGGGAGCCATATTGTATCAAATATTGTATCTCCGCAGCAAGATGACGAAAATGTATGCAAATTTACATTTTGTAAACATTTTAGTCATCTATTGCAGTCATTTTTAGATTACAGTGGGAGTATTAAGTTGACAAGGTGAAATTAATGGTATTTTATCTGCATGGTGGCAGCACAGTGCCATTAACAGCACTATCCACTTTAATAAAAATGTGCAGCCATAAACTCACATAAGAGTTATCACAGTTACGATTAACTACAATAATATACATTTCTATTTTGTTTTTATAACATTCCAAGAAAGACAGAATGCATGTACAAGGTGTATTATAGTTAGATTCAGTAATATGTTTTTATCAGTAGTACCTGCCTTTTTAATTTACCTATAATTACTTTGTTGCTTTGAATGTATCAATAACGTGTATGTAGGTTACATCAGTAATTCAGAATGGCTAATATTTTAGTAAATGGGTGGTGTGACGGGATCGACATGCGCTGTAAATGTCATACCAACGTTCACGTTGCTTCATTAGCAAGTTTAGTTCATCACGAGTTTGGTTCATTGCTGCCCAAGTAAACGTACACAGTGTGAACAGTTAAACAATTTTTTTGGTAAAAGCTTTACTTTTTGGATGGTTGTGCAAACAAATTAAACTGAGGAAAGTACATTGCATGTGAATAATTTAAAGTTCAATTTTTTTGTAAAACGTGCACTTTTTGGATGGTTGTGCAAAAACGTTAATTGTGCAAGTGTATACTTCAGTGAAAGTAAGCACAACGAAGACATCATTTGTATAATTTCTGCGGAAAGTGTAGTTTATTAAGCCAGTTTTAAGTTTGGGTGCTGTTAGGGTGTACATGTACTAGAATACAATGTGTTCGTGCATGTTTGCTTAATACCAGCATGCAGCAACTCTTGTATGTTTGCTACAAGCCCAATTTTACCTGGTAACAGGAAAAAAGTTTCGTACAGAAAGAGGAATATTAGTTGATGTTTGAGCATTACCATAACTGAAACTATAGATAATATTGGGGAGAAGTGCAAGGTACTCTGGCCGACAAACTGTGTTCTTCACAAAGACAGAATGGACTAGGTAACAGCAATAGATAGACAAATTAATTACCCAAATTGTATAGATGTGAGTCGTCATATTCCTCTGTACACATTGATTTGCATTCAGTGGAAAACATAGTTAACAATTTGTGTAAAGACTGCTGTTATTAGTTTGGATAAACATGAAATGAAGCTAGCATTTCTTTCAATTTTTAGGATTAGTGGCACATATAAGTTTCTGTGACTACTAATCCTGTAGGATTTGTTCGAACTGGAGCAGTCTGGTGTTCAACATGGTCAAATCACTGTTGTGATTGGAGTCAGACCTGTTTATTTTTCTGAGTCCCAAGTGAATCCAGGAACATGTAGTGGTGGCACTTCATTTATCAATGCACTAAGTTGCTGTAGCTGCACATCGGGCTCATAGTTCTTGTCTCAGAGCATTTGTATTACTGAGTTTTCTATTCCTAAATTTTTTGTAACATTTCTTAATTGTATTCCGGGAGTTGCGACACATAAACACGTGTATACAATATGTAAAATTACAGGTGTTATTACTGTTTTGTGCTGCTTAAGATGCATGATCTTGTGTAAACATTGTTGGTTTTAAGTTGAATAAAACAATTTTCGTCATGCATGTAGCTGTGCTAAATGTCATTACAACTTTATCACTGTTGCATGGAAACATTGTTGTCTTCATTATAATGGCATGACGGTCTTATATGTGTCTGTACTCAGCAGGTTGACTAAATAGAGATTTGATGAACAACTTGTGTGTGTTATTGTCTGAGTGGTGACATGACGGACAGACGTGGCATGGACAGACAGACATGGCTTGGACTGACGGTGTTCTCACAGAGACGACCTCTGACACCCTGGACTGTCCTGGTGCAATTGTTCATATTCAGTGTGGCTGTCGTTTCAGAGTCTAATGCCTACAAGCCAACGTACGTCTTTCCTGAGAATCTGGACGAGGAGAGACAAGAAGGTACGTGCCTCAGAGGACGACTGTAGGAAGATGAATATTAGTAAAACATACACTTAAAAACAGTCTGTTGGTTTTATTTGGAAACATCTATAAAGCCACATGTCGCCGGCTTAAAAACCAGCTCAAAGGGGCTTGCAATATAAAATAAGTAAATGTGTATAATAAATAAGTAGGTTAAAACATCACTTAACGCATGTCCCTGTTTATGTGTTCAGATTCCTGTGGATATACCTGGTAGGCGATGTAGCTTATGACACACGACTGAGGACTCTTAAAAAGCCTGTGTTTGTATGGTCATGGTCTGTGTGTGTGTGTGTGCGTGCGTGTGTGCATGCGTGCGTATGTGCTTGCATGCGTGCGTGCGTGCGTGCGTGCGTGCGTGCGTGCGTGCGTGCGTGCGTGCGTGCGTGCGTGATCACTGTCAATGTTTGTCTCTTCTCTCAGGAACTATCTTTTGTTGCAGCACCCAATCCATACCGACCCAGTTATGAGTTCCCGTCAGGAGGCAGCCATGTCAGTAGCAGAGGTAGGAAACAGGCTTGTGTCATGAGTGTCATAGTGTGTTGCCAGCGTCATTGTGTTATAGCATGTCATCAGTGTCATTGGGTATGATCAGTGCTGTAGTGTATCAATTACCAGTGTCATGGTATGTCACCAGTGCCATAATATGGCACCAGTTTCATAGTTATCACCAGTGTCACAGTGTGTCACCAGTGCCATAATAGGTCACCAGTGTCATAGCTGTCATCAGTGTCATAGTGTGTCACCAATGTCATAGCTGTCACCAGTGTCATTGCTATGTCACCAGTGTCAATAGTGTGTCATCGGTGTCACAGCATGTCAACGTATTCACGCCTGTTGTGGCAGAGAATGTATGAAAACAGCCTGGTTAGTGTTATTGCTATGTCACCAGTGTCATAGTGTGTCATTGGTGTCATGCATGTCAACATATTCATGCCTGTTGTGGCACAGAATGTGTAAAAACAGCCTGGTTAGTGAGTGCTGATGACCATTCATGTTACATGACATCCCTGTCCTCAGTGTCCATCCACTGTCCACTCAGTGGTCATTGTACTTGTTTACGAGTGCGCATTAACTGCTAGTAACTGCCTGGTGGGCAGTCTTTAGCCACAGAGTACATTACTATGTTGATGGTGTGTCCAGTCTGGACATCATTAGCCACTCTCTTGAGCAGTCGTTTTGTGTGAGACTCTGTGCGCCTCAGTCAGTGTCTCCCAGGGACAGTTGATGACAGTGTCACTGACGGACACCTCGCTCTTTCGTACCCGTAGTTCTTGCTTCTGTTGCTTGGCGGTCTATATTTATTTGTGATTGGAGGAGATATGACAGCCCTGACCGAGGGTTTGGTCCTGTACCGCGGAGTTCATTATCTACACCCGGACTGTGTCGTGTTCACAGATAGCTCAACGATGTCACTGGATCGGTACGGACGGCTGAAGAGTCCAAGTCCAAAGCGAGAAGTCAAACGGTGAGTCGGCTTGTTCAGTTTTCTTACCTCTCTCTGGCATATGATTTTAAATCACGTTTTTGCACAAGTAATCACCGTGTTTTCGTAATGAACACTGCTGTTTCTAACAGCGCACGATGATAATTAATCACGACGTGTAGTGGAAGTAATTGCGTTGTTTTGCAAATTGCACCAAATCGCCGGTGCGTGAGACGAGACTGCATCTGTAGGGTGGTCATTGTGTGCAATTAGTCTGGCTCGCTGGGGGGGCTAGAAAGTCCTCTAGACTGTGTAGTATTCACTGGTGTGATGTCTGTTGAGGAGTTTCTCTATGAAGTGAACTAGTTGGTCTGGGTGAGTGTCTAAGTGACAGACACTGTGAGAAGGTCACTTTCCTATGGTTGTATCTGGACTATTGAATTCCTGCGTTCAGTGCAAATGTGCCAGAGACCTGGGGACCGTCTTACCAAGATAAAGAGCTCTTGCGGAGAGTTCATCATTAAACAAAATCCATTGTTAAATTAAATGAGCTGTTTCAAAACACAAATATCCATTGCCGTATTACAGAGGACACTATTTCCATGACACACCAGTGACTGTGTCGTGCTGGTGTGTCACGGTGTTGATAGTTTTCAAGTATTCAAGATGACTGTTAAGGATTAAAATTGATGTTAAAGAGTTTAAGAGCTCTTAGCAGCGTTAGTGAAATGGTCCCTTGTTGTTGCAGGTAGTTAGGCAAGATTTATTACAGGTGATATAACTCTGATGTAAACAACGCTTTCATGTCCAGACCCATACATCACTTGTTCATTGCCCCTGTCCACTACCCCTGTCCACTACACTTGTCCAGTCTCATTAATTTTGGTTTATTTGTGTGTTTCTGAACAGTCTGCATAAATCTGTCTGTATTTATGAGTGTAATGTTATATTATTTATTATATTATAATTAATAGTTTTATATTTAACTTTTTTGTAATTATTACACCACACATTTATTTACTTCACATTTGATTGTAGTTTTTTTTATAATTGTGCTTCAAATAGTGCTGTTTCTTTTAATGGAAACTGTACTTAATAAAAATTAAGTAATGTTAAATATTTTTACAGCTTGATAAAATGCCAGCTAATGTCATACCAGGAATAGAAGTGACCAATTATGACACTACCTAACATTGTCCATCTCATGGGCCTCTAAGCTAGCCTTACTCTAAAAACATGTCCTCACAATATGACAAACACCGTAATAATGTCCTTAATGTGATGATGTTACATTGATTTATTGTCACTCTCCAATGGCCGCATTATTGATATTTATATCCAGCTTTTATGCCTGCAGCTATATTTAAATGGGAAATAAATTGCCAGTTATTTTTGGCCAGCCGCCAGCTGTGTTAGGTGACACTGACAGAGACAGCGAGTGACAGCTGGCTCAGGCCAGGTGTGTCAAGTTGTACTCCCAGGTGTGCAAGTGAATTCAGTTTGACAGTTGGGCAAATATGTTACAACAGCGTCACACACATTAGTGGGGACATGGTAGAATATTAGTGGAATTCCTATATCTGCCAGATTAGTTGCATTTGTTAGGTTGAATTCCAAGAAAGTCATATCTTCATGTGCCAAAAAGTCAATAACTACGTGCTTAGTGTTTTTTATTATGAAACCCCAAAACAAGCCTAAAATAGCTAATGCAACTATCACAGCCGGGTTTATTGGCCAGATTAAAACTTTTCTGCAGTAAATATCTATCTGTAACTTAAACAAAAACTAGTTTTGCAACTGATGCATAAGTCACACCTACCTAAGTTTTGCAAACTTTAATATCTAAAGCAATAAATAAAGCTTTGAACCTTCAGAATCAATCTAACTAGTCTCTGAGTATGATTTATGCTGGAGAATAACACAATATTAAATCGCCCCTAGTTATAAATTGTTTTTGTACTTGCAACTTACTGTGAAAATCGAGATTCTAGCCAACATGATTCCAGCGACTTCCCGCAACACTGGGCGTATTTTGTACTTTGACAAGTGGTTGTGTAGGAGTGGATGGGTTTTCACCTTGTAACATTGTATGCCCTACAGCATCTTTGGCGTGGTATAATGTTTCTTCCTGTCGTGTGTTTGTTCTGGATATCAAGGGGACCATGTAGCTGGTGTACGTGTTAGAGAGACTGTGACATATGAGACATCACAAGACTGCTGTTCATATTAGAGAGTGTCGTTGTGTTGCAGGCCATGGTCCCCACCCCATGCTAAGTATCGTACCGCTGTCTACAAGAACCAGCCTCGCAGCATCATAGACTATGAGCCGGGCCACTCGTCTATCGCAGAGCGAGAGAGCAAGCTTGTAAGTATCCACTACAGATGTGTCACAGTTAACTGGTGTGAGGTTCAGTGTGTATTTGTGTGTAGAGGCCCTGTAGGGAGAATAGAGAGACTGATGTAGATCGTCATTTGTAGTAGAAAACCCATTTGCTGTAGGATTGTGTTAATAAAATCACGTGTATGTAGTTGCGTTGAATGTGATCAAACTAGAAATTTAATGATAGTCTTTTGCAAAAGTGGTGTATTTTTAATGTCAAAAAATAAGCTAATTTTATTGAGGTTAACATTAATTTAGCTTTTTTAATTATGACATATCCTGGAAGCAGTTATTATATATATAGTGATGATGTCAGAATCAAATATGTTGAGTTACAATGAGACATCATGAAAAATGTTCAGTACACTGGTTAGCAATTTTAAATTTAAATGAAATAAAAATTTGATTTAATAGTTACAATAACGAAATGCCAAATTAATTGAAAATGTGCTGCAGATATGCTACAGTGTATCTAAATTTAGTTACCTTATTAACCATGATTTTAAGATAAACAAAGTAATGATGTAAGTGTAACAAATTACAGTAACAAACTGTCATATACATGTACATTTCAGATACAAGTTTTGTGTAGATTAGTTACTTTGTGCTGTGTGAAGTAGAGACAGTTTGGTGGCTGTTTAATGTGTTTTAATGCTGTCGTTCTCCCCCTGTAGAGAGATTCAACATCCAAGGAGGTAGTATTAGTTAGTGTTGTTAGTTGTTTCACTTCATTGTTTGCATGACGTCATGTCGTCACAGCTTGTGCCGTTGAGCATCCTCAGAAATGGCCTTATTAATACATACGCTTTCTGTCACTGTTAAGTGAAGTCGTTTGGCGACTGTTTTAACATCGTGTGCGTCGTGTTTGTGTTGTGTTTGCATTGTGTTTACGTTGTGTTTGCGTTGTCTCGCTCTTGTATTTTCTCTGATCCAGTTGCATCCAGCCCACACACTATGACTGCATCTTTAGATTAATTTTATCAAACATAACTCATTTTCATCAATAAAACGTGAAGATCTTGTCATGTCATTTCTTTTCAAAGCGAACTCAATTAATAAAGGTAAAAAAATCATACAGTAATAAAAACCTGAAGTAAAGGTGTTCCTTACCACACCTTTAATTACAAATATATCCTTGAACTTACAAACTCTCTACAATTTATGGAGTAGAGTTATTTATGATTTTGCATTATTTATGCCAGTTACCAGGTAAATCGTTCCAGTATTCTAAGCCGGCTGCTCTGAGCACTCTCTGGCTGGTCTGGTGGCTCCCTCTGGGGACTCGTGGTGTAATTACAGCCTCATGGCTGCGTCTGGGCCTGTGCTTCCTTCCGCACAACATGTTCTGTGCATGACAAACATGTGGCTGTAGACCAGTTGCTGCTGCTGTAGCACGTGCAACACATTCGCACACACAGCTGACGTTCTACACACCTGGGAATTTAATGTAGGCGTGCATGGCATGAGATCTATTGTATGGTTGAAAGTACCAACATTTGTTATCAGACATTTCTTGCAGATATGGCATACTTTAACACCTTAGGAAAAATTCAAAAAAATCGAGATCTGTGTATCATTGCTGGATTTCACCTGGTGGTGATTTTTCAGTTTAAAAGCACCCTGTGTGTTACCAACTAGACGTGTTGGCATATTGTGTGAGAAATGGAGTCATCGTGATGTTCCCAATATGAGTGACATTAACATTGCCAGTCTCAGTTAGTTAAGTAGATAATTTAATGTCAGTTCCAACCATCATACACAGAAGATAGGACAATCCAATATAGCCAGATTAGTGTCAATGTGCATTAGTACATGTTCCATTCCACAGGTGGCGTGACTGTAGCAATTTGTTTTCTTTATCACAACAAACAACCCGACCACAACCAACCAACATGTGCTTGATCTTGTCATGGACTGGGCAATGAAATAAGGCTAGACACATGTGCATTGTAGACAGATGTACGTTGTATTGAGGTGTCTGCTACATCTGCTGTATCCCGGCTAAGCCTGTTGACATTTCCTATTGAATCCACACCACATGGCTGTTACTTAACACAAACACCTCCGAATCAATAAACACAAACACCCCAGAATCAATAGTGTTAATACAAGAGAGTCATGCGAATTGATCCAACAGTGATTTTATTGTGTTTCTAGCAGCATTCTATTGTCTGAGTGTCTTTTTGTAACGTGAATAGTAATTGGAGTTTGTATGGTTTGTATGGTGTCGAAATCAGCATAAATTAGATTGCCCTTAGCCTCTTCATATGACACTACACGGCCCGGTAAATTATGTAGAAACCATTAAATTTATATTTATTTAAAAATTGTTTTGAAACATGCATATGAAGAAGTTTCAACCACATAATAATTATGTATTACTTGTTACATCATTGCTTAGCAACAAACTATTAGAAACATGTTGGTTATGGCAATATTTAAAATATTTTATAATTCTGTATTACCAGTATTTCTAATGCACAATATTCTTAACATTATACAATCTAATTATAAATGTTTTATAATATTGGCTATGGTCTCAACTAAAAAAATATTTGTTCATATACCATTGCTTAACATAAACACTTTCTGAATATATTGGTTATAAATTTGTTTACTGCTATGATTTGTTTACTGCTATGATTTGTTTACTGCTGTGATTTGTTTACTGCTGTGATTCCATTAGAACATGTATTTAAGGGTAGTCTGCAAACTGTCAAGTCAGCTTTAAACAGATCCAGTAGTCTGATGTAACACCACAAATTAGTAATGTAAAGTCATGATGTAACTATGTATTTCAAGAAACAACAGGTGACATTTTTTGGTTGGGTGGATTTGATTAGTCTTCGTCATGTGTCCCCCCTCAACTATCTACATCGAAGCACCAGGGCTTACACAGTTGTAGTAATCTCTGTTTGTATTGATCTGTCCATCTTGCCTCAACTAGGGGAGGAGTCTGATCGTTAGCCATGACCAGGTCTGAATTGAGCATGCTCAGATGCTGGGTAATTAGCAGTCTGGCCGCAGGTGACACTGCGATTATGAAGCTGTAGCACACCTGTGTTTCCATGGCAACAGGTCAGGGTCAGCGCTGGTAATGTGCTGTCATATGGCGTAGTTGCGTCGTCGGAATAGGTAGAGCGGAGACAAGTGAGAGTGTTAGGGATATGCTGGCCGGGGACAGGTGAAGGTAGGAGAGATTGTGTGGGGTGGACACGCATGATATAACACTGCATTCTGTGGCTCGCTGCACTAACACGACTCACGTTGACTTGGCCCGGCTCTGTCTGCTCACCCTCACGTCGCCTCGGTTGTTACCTTCCGATAATGCTCTTTGCATCGTCTCTAGCCATTAACGACTGTTTTATAGTGATCTATGCTATCGGAAATCCACCCGCACTGAGTATGGAGGATTACTTGTGCAGCGTGCAGCTAGAAGACAATGATTCTGTGCATCTGTTTGTAATTCTCCCATTTCTAATCACTGACATTAGGATCAATAATTCATATTTGACATCGGCTCCACCTCGAAATTGTTTTGTCACGGTCATTAGAGGCCATGCGTAAGGTGAAACCTTGCGAATATGTTGAAAACTGTGTCAGGAGATTTTTCTCTTTTGTATTTTAGTTTCGTATTAGTATTGACATAGTAAAACTAATATTATGAACACCTGTGTTATTTTAAGAGTTGGAAGGTGGATGTGTGGCTGGCCCGGTGAAGGTAAGACAAAGCAGTGGGTAATTCTGTCAACTTGCAAAATGGACAGTATGTTTAGACAAAAAGAGTTAAATATGTAACAGTTGTGTATAATCTGTAGAATCTTGTTCTGACCTTGGTGTGTCTTTATTTCAGAATAACTCGGCCCTCTACAATCCACCGATAGAGAAACCAGGCCAATACAGCAGATAGTAAGTACTAAATAAATTGGGTTGTACAAACATTGTAGTACATAGTACAGTAGATATTGATTACATCAGGATGTACAAACATTGTAGGACATAGTACAGCTGATTGTGAATACATCAGGATGTACAAACATTGTAGTACATAGTGCAGTAGATAGTGAGTACATCAGGATGTACAAACATTGTAGGACACAATACAGCTGATAGTGAGTACATCAGGTTGTACAAACATTGTAGACCTTAGTACAGGTCAGTGGTCACAACACACAGGTCACTGGTAGCAGTACACAGGTCACTGATCGCAACACACAGATCATTGGTAGCAGTACACAGGTCACCAGTCGCAACACACAGGTCACTGGTAGCAATACACAGGTCACTGATCGCAACACACAGGTCATTGGTAGCAGTACACAGGTCACTGATCGCAACACACAGATCATTGGTAGCAGTACACAGGTCACTGGTCGCAACACACAGATCATTGGTAGCAGTACACAGATCACTGGTCGCAACACACAGGTCACTGGTAGCAGTACACAGGTCACTGATCGCAACACACAGATCATTGGTAGCAGTACACAGGTCACTGGTCGCAACACACAGATCATTGGTAGCAGTACACAGGTCACTGGTCGCAACACACAGATCATTGGTAGCAGTACACAGGTCACCAGTCGCAACACACAGGTCACTGGTAGCAGTACACAGGTCACTGATCGCAACACACAGGTCATTGGTAGCAGTACACAGGTCACTGATCGCAACACAGATCATTGGTAGCAGTACACAGGTCACTGGTCACAACACACAGATCATTGGTAGCAGTACACAGGTCACTGGTTACAACACATAGATCATTGGTAGCAGTACACAGGTCACTTGTTGCAACACACAGATCATTGGTAGCAGTATACAGGTCACTGGTCACAACACACAGGTCATTGGTAGCAGTACACAGGTCACTGGTTACAACACACAGATCATTGGTAGCAGTACATAGGTCACTGGTCACAACACAGATCATTGGTAGCAGTACACAGGTCACTGGTTACAACACACAGATCATTGGTAGCAGTACATACGTCTATGGTCACAACACACAGATCATTGGTAGCAGTACACAGGTCACTGGTTACAACACATAGATCATTGGTAACAGTACACAGGTCACTTGTTGCAACACACAGATCATTGGTAGCAGTATACAGGTCACTGGTCACAACACACAGGTCATTGGTAGCAGTACACAGGTCACTGGTTACAACACACAGATCATTGGTAGCAGTACATTGGTCACTGGTCACAACACACGATCATTGGTAGCAGTACACAGGTCACTGGTCACAACACATAGATCATTGGTAGCAGTACAC
The DNA here is from genome assembly GCA_025642075.2 of Ridgeia piscesae. NCBI lineage: Eukaryota > Metazoa > Annelida > Polychaeta > Sabellida > Siboglinidae > Ridgeia > Ridgeia piscesae. The sequence continues at coordinate 106,965 of JAODUO010000762.1, read as the reverse complement.
AGGTCACTGGTCACAACACACAGATCATTGGTAGCAGTACACAGGTCACTGGTCACAACACACAGGTCATTGGTAGCAGTACACAGGTCACTGGTCACAACACACAGATCATTGGTAGCAGTACACAGGTCACCGGTCGCAACACACAGGTCACTGGTAGCAGTACACAGGTCACTGATCGCAACACACAGATCATTGGTAGCAGTACACAGGTCACTGATTGCAACACACATGTCATTGGTAGCAGTACACAGGTCACTGATCGCAACACACAGATCATTGGTAGCAGTACACAGGTCACTGGTCACAACACACAGATCATTGGTAGCAGTACACAGATCATTGGTAGCAGTACACAGGTCACTGGTCGTAACACACAGGTCATTGGTAGCAGTACACAGGTCATTGGTAGCAGTACACAGGTCACTGGTCGCAACACAGATTATTGTTGATCATCAAGCCTGTGTTGCTGTGTCGAACTTGGATAAGTTCGATCATTACGTGTTTCTCTAGTTCACTCAACTATACAAATGAGTACCTGGCTATAGACAGTGGTGAGTACATGGGTACTTAATTACCTTTTTATCTGCCCTGTCACTGAGTCTGTCGGTGGTTTGTGTTGTAGCGTGGAGAGTGACTCGGAGTTGGAATACCACCGGAAGGAACGCCCCCTCTCCCCCTGCTCTGATGTCTCCTCCCGCGACCTCTACAAGAAGGTTCAACAAGGGGGCGACATCCCCTATACAGGATTCGGGTACCCCGCTCAAGACAAGAAAGGTATGTCTATATTTGCCCTGTTTTAATTCAATACGCGGAATGTTGGCTTGTTTGTTATTTAAAGCAAGTTGTGTTGTGAAGGTTGTATTGTTGGGTAACGTTTTTAATTATATATTATCTGACTGATAATTTAATCTGAAGTTGAAGCAAGATTCATAACTAAGTCATGGGGCAGATTGCGCTATTGTTGCCTGATTTTTTGTACCATATATTACCTAACGGAAGTGTCTATTCTCAGTTAACTCAGTGTACTTTGTTATGGATAAAAAAATTGGTGGCAATAACCAACACTTCACAATCTTCCAAAGAAATATGTTAATGTCAAATTGTACCTTCAAAATAAGGCGCTCATTACGAGTGTCATAAAATAAATATTCACTGGACTTGTTAGGTATTATATGGTATATCTGAGCATGTTGATGCCTGTTACAGTGTTTATATCAGCATGTGATTTTGCATATTGTGTTTACTGTTGCTTTGTATTTTTATGTTGTCTTCTGTTTGTTGTTTTCATGTTGTCTTCTGTTTGTTGTTTTCTTATGTCACTGTACAACAATAATGTATGTGTGACGTGTTGTTCTTTTCTTTCCACTTACGTTTTTGTTTGCTCAAACACCCATTTCAGTGTTTTATTGTCATCCATCTTTTTTTAATGTTGACATTTTGTATCAATCTTCTAATGAGACTGTAATCATTGTTGTAGAATAGTTCAACTTTATATGTTCATTTTATTCCTCCACCAAAGTAGTGCCTTCCCGTGTGTGCTCATGCGATTGTACACTGTATGGTTGGTTCTATTGTGTCTGGCCATAGAAGCACCAATCAGTTATTTAGTTATTTTATAAGTTTATAGTTTAATTACATGACACGTCAATCTATCCTGCCAGATGTCTTCTGTAATTGATGTAGGGAAAACTACTTGTATGGGTTTCTGATGGGAAGTGAAACATCCCTAGACCCAGCTATGTACCAAAAGCAAGCCTGTGCCTTTGCCAGACATGGCTGAATAGTTGGATAAGCAGAACACATATTCTTAAAATGACCGCAGTTTATAAAATGTATTCAATGGAGCCCCATTATTATTGCTGTTAGTTGGTAGGAACTATTTCCGTATTACATTTGATGTGTTGGCTGCATGTGTAGTTTGTTCCTGTGACTGGCGTTGTCGTCGCTAACGCTCCACTCAGCACTCTCCGTTGCCATGGAAACACACACACTGCTGCCATTTTGGTTGTTACCGTTGATTTGTTTACCTCTGGTGTTAGTAGTGCACATCGGCTGAACCTGGTTTCTTGCTCAAATCTACTCGTGGGAAAATTATGAGAGATAACAACATTTGAACTGGGACAATGTTCAGTCAAGTCATATGGTGTCTGGCGTTTCACCTTTAGCCCAAATGTGGCACAGATTGAGCATTATGGCATCAAATATGTGAATAGTTATCGTTATGAGTGGATGATATAATACATACGCTGCTATGTTTCGATTGATAAACACAATAACATGGTTGTAGCTGTATTTGGCTTGTTTAATACTAGACAAATTTGAGCACATAAAATCAAGTGACAATAATATTGTACCGGCAAGGAACGCAATAGGAAACCTTTGCGACCATTGAAACATTCCGTGTATCTTCTAAGTTACGCACAATCAACAGACTCAGATCACAACTGATTATATCTGCTCAGATTTGTCAGAAACGACCTGATTAGCTCAGATCGCTACTAATCAATGCTTAGCTGGTAGCTACTAACAAGCAATTAATTTTTAATTGCAGACTTCTTACTAGGCGTGGTGTCCGCTCTTGCCAAGTTCAACTGTTGGCACTTGGCAGTGAGACCCTGCCAAGGAGTCTTTTCACAAAGCTGATGACAGACTATCAAACCTATTTGGTCTAGCAACAGGATAATAACGGCCATGCTATGTCGGAAGTGAACATTGGCAGTAGCCAGAGATGTAGTACTTTGTACAGAAAGAACGGTCACATGAAAATTGCAGCCATACGGAAAAAGGATGCGCCAAAATTCTCATTTGTCCATGCGAGTATTTCTGATGTGGACCCGTGCAAAACTCACACAACAACCAGCATGAGTTTTGATGGTTTTGTCTCGGGATGTAAAAATGGAACAGACAGGAAGTGGGGAACTGACGTTATGTCGGGATGTAAACGCGGAACAGACAGGAAGTGGGGAGTCTCGAGTTCATTAAGGAGTAGGAACAGAGATGGGATGTCTGATGATGTGCATAATGGGAAAATGTCGATGGAAAGCGATAAGAGTAGATCTGACTTAGAGAGTCAGGGAGGCAGCAGTGTGTGTGTTATGGTGTCCGAATCGCTCATGGATGATGGCAGCCAGAGAGTTGTTAAACAGCCCATTACCAATGAGGAGGAGGACATGGCTGCATTAAGTGAGAGCGCGAGGAAACACTATTCAAAATCGGAAGTGGAGGCAGAGACAGGGATGCCATTGATGGGGGACATGTTTCAAGGTAGTGCCACTGAGGAAGACAAGGACGAGAGACGGAGGAAACAGGAGGAAGCTGACAGGAGATGTCAGGAGCGGCTGCAGAGACTGAGACAGCTGCAGAAACAAGAGACGGAGATGTTGAAGACAATGGAACGTCAGAATACCACTGACAGGCCACGCAGCCCCATGTCTGGTCCACTTGGAGTGGTACTTCAGACCAACACGAGCAGTTCGAAAGAACACAGCAAGACAGTGGACATTGTAGGCAAGACGAAGATCAAGTCCATCTTGAAGAAATATGAACTAGCGGCTGATTCGGGGGCACCCTCTGGTGAGTGGGTGAAGAAGCCAAAGAGGAAGGCAAAGTCGGTGCGTGTTCGTCGGCACGACTCTCTCATCAAGTCTGACTCGGACACAGAGTCGAAGAGCAAAGAGTTTGTGTTGGAGCTCATCCACAAGCAAGTGTCGGCAGACAGGGATGGTGACAGTGTGACGGATGGTCCAAAGGCTGAGTCTGTCACCAGCAGACCTTCAGAGAAGTCGAGAGACTTCTACCAGACTGTGGATGACTACTACCTCACTCTGCCTCGGGCCAAGTCAGACACAGGCTTATCTGCAGTACCCACAGACACTGATGAGGAGAATAACTCTCCAGCTCATGTCGTACAGTCACAATCAATGGGCAGGTTTATGCCAGAGCCTGACGATAACTCCCGTGTATTAGAGCCACATGGTATGCTCTCAGAGCCAGAAGACAATTCCAATGTGTTAGAACCTCATGGCATGTCATCAGAACATGATGATAATTCTCGTGTGTTAGAGCCACATAGCATGTCATCAGAGCTTGATGATAATTTCCATGCGTTTGAACCACCAAGCATGTCGCCAGAGCTTGATAATAATTCTTGTGTGTTAGAGCCACAAAGCATGTCACCAGAGCCAGAAAATAATTCTTGTGTGTTAGAGCCACATGGTATGTCATCGGAACTAGAAGACGATTCATGTGTGATAGGGAAGCCATCATTGCCATCATTGAAACCTGATGATAACTCCCATGTGTTAGAGCCATATGGCTTGTTACCACAACCTGAAGATAAATCATCTCAAATATTTGAGCTGCATTCGACACCAGCAGACCAGAATGCCAACCCAGACTCTGACCTACTGATCTTGCCGACTGGCAGCGGTCTCTCCTCTGGCTACTCCATCTCAGAATGCAGCGACCGATCTTGCCGCATTGACCCACATGTCTACCAATCGTACGCTGCCGGAATCCTCCACTCGTCTCGCAAATCGGGCAAATTTACCCGTCTCCAGCAACGTTACGGGAATCTCGAGAGGATCGCGGACATCGAGAAGAAGACAGTGGTGACCAACAGCGAAGGAGGGAAGAAGCAGTACAACGTGCTTGACCTGCGTTACAAGTCTCTCGGCAGTCTGGAGCCGACCTCAGTGGCGGAGACTCTGGTGTTGTCCAAGTACCAACTGGACAGTCTGTGGGAGCTGAAGGAACTGTTTGCGGAACTGGACGAGGCACAAGAAGATGGTGAGTTCCTCTACGACCTCGGAAACCTGGACGAGTTGCAGTGGAACCCCTGGAATGACCGAGGACTCAGGAGTCGATCGCTGTCCATGCAGGAGCTACGGAAACTGTACGAGTCAGGGAGGAATCTCAATGATAGGTCAGTACGTCGCTGTCGTCTTGGTTCCAGGAAAGTGAATCTTCGCGAGGTGGCATTCAATGAGCTACGTGAGAAATACAGACATCTAGATAATGATGCTCAGAGCAAGAAGACCACTGGAAAGATACAACAGCTGGAGTTACGGGAGAGACGAGGATCAGACGGATCAGTCAACAGCCAGTCACTGGCGTCGTCTGGTAGCTACATAGAGATGATGGAGAATGCAGCAAGGAATGCGAAGCAACGGCCGATGTACGGCTACCATATTGTCGAAAATCCAAACCGATATGAGGAGCACGTGAGACAGATGAAGAAGGCACCATCATGTCCTGACGTGCATCGAAGCACTGCTGGTGGAGAACCAGGTCCAAGTGTCCTCATAAAGGCAGATTGGAGAAAACCAACAGAAGGACGTCCTGATGCTGGGGAGTTGACTCCCAAAGAAAATGGAGCTGTGGGTGCTACTGCCAGCAGTTCTGGTGAACACACGGATGGTTCTTGTATAGATATGGCAACAGTGAACAGACCAGGCAGATTGTCATCAAGTGGCACTTCAGATGAGGAACAATTGGCCAGTGCAAAGTCAAACGAATGTGTTGGTGCCACTGGTACCACTGAATCGTCAAATTCTGGTGTGCAAATAACTGGTTGTCATGACAACGGGGAAGACTATCCCGTTGTAGACAACACAGGGAGCAGGAGAGAAACACAAGAACATTGTGATTGGAGTGACTCATCACCAGTGACACCTGGTGGAGTCCCGGGTGTACCAGTGGCGCCACCTACCATGTCGCCATCTGGTGGCAGTCAGTCAAGCTTGGCTGAGATATGCACGTCGCGGTCGACCGACTCGGCATTCTGCTTGATCGGTTCCCTGGATGTTCCCCAAGTCTCTGGCAGAAGTCGTAGAGGGAGAGTGAGACCCAGCCCCCAGCCCAGAATGGGCAGGGAGAGGCTGGCCACTAATGAGGAGACAGGGGAGAGGGACGAAGTGGTCCCGGTGGCACCCAGTGGGGGGTGGAGATCGGAGGTACGTGGGTTAATGGGAGCAACTACGGAGCCTGTGTTAGCACCAAGTGTTTCAACATTGTCAGCACAGAGGCCAGTTACAGAATGCCAGACAGCATCAAACGTTCCATCACTGTCAAAGCACAGAGCAGCAGCACCTGACATAGTGTCTAATCCAGCATCAGTGGCACGGCACAAAGCAGCTTTGGAGCCAGGAGTAGCTTCTAAAGTAGCGTCGCTTTCAGGGCACCGTGATGGAGGCAGGTTGAAGCAGGACACTCGAGATGTTCAGCGTGGACTTCACAGCCATGCTTCAAGGGAGAGTCCTGGCAGAGTTGACAGCCCACAGTCGGTTCATCAGAGAGTACACAGGAGAATCAGGCGCAAGGACTCGAAGCCTGAGGCAGGCATTGTGTCGTCCGTGTTGTCACTCTTCCAGCACGTGGAACCACAAGCGCAGATAACACAGGAGCATTCGTCCAAGACAACCACACAAAGTAGGGGTGTCAGTGGATGTGCAGAAAAGTCTGCCCAAAGCAGTGCGGTTGGTGTGAGAGAACTCAGAGAAGAGAAGCCACGTACCCCAGCGACGTATGTAGCAGATCGCCGTAGACCGCAGACAGATGTGACCAGCACATCCGACAATCCACAAGTTGAACTTCGCGCCAAGAAGACTGATTTGAACATCTCGGATGACATCAAGATCATCACAGGCAAGTTCTGTGGTCAGCCGCCGGGTGGGTGGTCAGAGAAGACCGAGATGAGACCGTGTGTGAGAGACATAGTGAGAACAGTGGAGAAGAGGGAAGTGACGGGGATACTGAAGCGGTCAAAGAGCGAGGGTTCGTCTGTGGGGATGGCTGATGGTCACCGAAAGGTACAGAGTGTTGCAAGTGACCAGCCTGTTGGAGGGAGTGGGTCACCAGTGTGGGAGGGTGCCCAGGTGACCAAGTTGTCACAGCAGACAGGCGCAGGGTGTGGGGAGTGCTGCAGTGAACTCTGGGAGGAACAACGACATGGTGGCAGAAGTGGGGAATTATGTCAGAGGCCGCTCTCCTCTATAGGATGTAGAACTGATGTGAATTACGAGCAGCAGTATCGTCAACAACAGCAGCAGGTCAACAATAACACACTCGGTCGAGAGTGTGCATCTGCAGGCGTGTCCACGTATAGACGTGTAACATCTATGACCCCTCCTCCACCTCAGAAAACAACAATCTCACAGTCTCGGTCGTGTTTTGTGCTGGGGAGAAAGCCTGACACGCTCGGAGAACCTCCCCGTGCCGAGGGTTCTGCCTCAGCCAGGGATTCTCTTGGAGTCAACACAGAACAGGTAGAACGTGCCAGAGCGAGGTTTCAGCTGACAAATAAGACTACCAGCTGTCACAATCTGGATGACTGCCGAGACGGCGGTGGGTTTAGGAGAGAGAATGAAGATGCCAAGTATGGAATACATCCCTGTTCGCAGCCGCTGCACCTATCTACTCCAGCACTGGATGAGTGCAGGGTTCCTGTGGACAGTAGTGTTGATGCAGGAAGTCTGTACAGACACCAGAGCGAGGGTAATCTCTGTCATCTAGAGCGCTGGCCACCCATCGGTCTGTGCCAATCGTCTGGGGGTGGAAGTGGCTTGTTGAACAGCAGCAACGAGACAATGGTTATCAAGTACAGCAATCCAGACCTGAGTGCTGACCCTCAGAGCAGACTGTCGTCATCGGCGAGGGAGATGCCAGGTGTGTATGAGACAGGACGACAGGAGGAGAGGTCAGTCCGACCTCTCTGGAGCAGTCAGTCGCTGTGTCTAGGTGCTATGGGTGGACAGGTGCCACAGACCACGGCCAGTGATGCAGGTCACAGACTGGACAGTGCTGTGGCTCCTCCAACCCCAACGAGGAGGACGACAAACACCACCTGTAGAGACCTTCTTGAGCTCAAGAGGCAGTACCTCCGTCAGACGGCAGATGTTGACCACGCCTATGGAACCGATAGCAAATGTATGCCACATGCTCACAGGCAGCAGGAAGGTGCCTTGACCACTGATGACACCTGGCGCCAGGTTGACAGTCAGACGAACACACGTGCAGCCGACTGGCGTCACACGTTTGTCACCAAGAAGCGACCTCTGTCCCTCCAGCAGGCCATGGATGCCTTAGACTTGGACGCGGCCGAAGTGACCAGTAGTGGACCACCGCTCTACAGAGAGCCCCCACAGTACGAGGCTGCTGACCTCAGTCCAGCCCTTCTATCAGATGAGACGGAGGTGAAGACGTGTTACGGTCAAGATGAGGTCATGACCTCTCATATGAACCACCCAGACATGTATGTGACTGAGTTCGCTCGAAAGAAGCACAAGTTCTACTACGGCCCGAATGCAGATTTGTTGATGCCACCGCGAGTCCGACACCGCTGTGAGCCTCCGCAGCCACGAGTGAAACCTCGACGCTCACACAGCACAAAGATGTCCCGGACACAGCAGCGCCACCTTGTGAATGGGAGTCGTACTTGCACAACGGCAGCGACTAAAACAGGTTAACCCACTAACCCTACTCACTGTGTATGCTGTGTGTGTAATACTGTATGTACATTAGTCTGGTGTAGTTCTTGTCCGTGTTTGTTGTAGTCGCATGTGTCGCAGCTGTTGGTGGTAGTAGTGTACCATTGCATGTGTAGTATGTAAGAAGTGTGTATTTATGTCCTATCAGGATCTGTGTATGTAACTGGATTTTATTAATTTACTAGCAGCCAGTTCACATACGCATGTGGCATATATTTGTTGTGCTTGTAGCATTTTTACCAGAGATCAATACCAAACAGTATAACACATAACACATAACCCCTGAGCTGTAACTGCATTGTCTTGTGTGTCAACCAGTGTTTGTTTGCCCCGTTTCGTTACGTTTTTGTTACCCACGAATGCGAAATACCACATTTTTATTCAGACCAGTTACCTATTGAAATAACCATATCCAGTAGTGTGTTCCTGCTATCATATACTGAAACAATCACATTCTGTAGAACCCAGTAGAGTGACAGACAAAAACTTGAACAATTATGGATCCACGTTGTAAATCTTGCACATAAAGCTCTATATGTGTTGCTCAACAAATTATTGCCAGCTTTTGTATTCAAAATATCGTCAGTGTTTTACCCGTGAAGAAATAGCAAAGTGTTCTCTCTTTAGTAGACATTACACAAGTTTGTTTTACAATTTGTTTACACTTTCCTCACCTTCACTGTGTCTTCTGTTTTGCTTTCCTCCTCTGTGTTCCATGTACAACCAAAGTTTGATTTGAATATTTCCACGCCTATGGTCCGTCCCTATCCGCATGCGTACATTTGCATGTTGTCAGGTGACCCGGCTAATGCCCGCCCACCCACCCTGCATGTGCCTGCGCCCACCCCGAAGTCGCCCACAGTAACCAACAAACAGCATCCGAGCCACGTGGGCAGCCTGTCCCGGAAGGGCACGGGCGTCGGCAGTCTCAGTGATAGAAACAACAATTCACTCCTGTTCAAAGGTAGACGTTCACGCAGCTTATCTGCGTCGGAACAACTCGGAGTCACGAGTCAGCTCCCCCCAAAACGCCAGCCAAATTGTGAGAATGTCAATGACGAAAACAGAGGTATTTTCGTGTGGTCGTTTGATTTTCATCCTCGGCTTTTGCGTAGTTCCCTCTCTCTCCGGTTGGTTTTCTGCTGCGTGTGTTCTTTTCTTACATAGCTGGCGTCAGTCATCTGACTCAAAACTGACTCCTCTGTTGTGTGAATAATGCTTTTTATAGTGTCACTATGAAGGCACTTGATGATACTCACTAGCCAGTTTCTAGCTTGTAAAATACTAACTTTTTCGTTAGTGTTATTTCCTCAGTAGCACCACGTAATGGTTTTAAATTGCAATCATTGGATGGATGCTTCTTCAGTAATTCCATTTTTTACTAACGATTTCCTCAGATAACTGATGTGCTATAATTGTTTTGCCTCCCAATGAAATGATAACATTTTATTAAATGTTTAATGGTATATTTGACGTAGTGGTGAATGGGTTTGTTCAACTATACCTGCTACTTATTGCTGTGTCTGGTGGTGAAGGCAGTGGTAGTTTCGTTACCAACCTTGATTACATTACTTTTATGTAAACTAATGACACTTTATTTTCACTAGATCAACGTAATATATTTGGAGCAGAAATGTAATAGTATTTTATCTGGTGATACAATTTGGATGAACGAAGTTAGTTTTATTCAAAAAAATAATATGACATAATACAATCCGTAATATAATAAATACAACGTAATACAATGCCATTGCACAGAATGTGGCTTGTGATAAATGCAGTTTGATTTAGTTTGGAAGTAGCAATTTAATCACAAATAATCTCTTATATATAAATACAATTGATACTGATTTTATGTTATATCATTAACAACGTAAATAACTACTGTTAGCATATTTTTAACAACTCTGATTATGACTAATAATTAATCACATAATTATATATACAGTTGACAGATACATGTGCCAGGTGACATGTTTGCATGTGCTGATGACCTTTGGGGTTGTTCCAGATCGAGGCGGGGGTTATGCAACATTGCAGACTCCGGGGCGACAAGCCGCCCGGAGCAGATTCTCCGACTCCGATGTACGCAGCTTCACGCTGGACCGGAGGAGATACAGTGCGGAGGAGGCTCGCAGACGGAGGGATGAGGATGATGCAAGGAGAAGGGAGAAACTGGTGTGTGTCTTCTTCAGTGTCTGTGTTGTCTTCTATCCTCCTAGTAGGAGGAGTGTCTAGTGGGAGGAGTCTTATTAGGTGAGAGGAGTGTCTAGTGGGAGGAGTGTCTAGTGGGAGGAGTCTTATTGGGTGAGAGGAGTGTCTAGTGGGAGGAGTGTCTAGTGGGAGAAGTCTTATTAGGTGAGAGAAGTGTCTAGTGGGAGGAGTGTCTTGTGGGAGGAGTGTTTAGTGGGAGGAGTCTTTGGGTGAGAGGAGTGTCTAGTGGGAGGAGTGTCTTGTGGGAGGAGTCTTATTAGGTGAGAGGAGTGTCTAGTGGGAGGAGCCTTATCAGGTGAGAGGAGTGTCTCTTTGTATGGGAGGAGTCTTGTCTGGTGGAAGGAGTCTTCTCATGGGGAGAAGTCTTCTCTCTGGTGGGAGGAGTCTTCTCTCTGGTGGGAGGAGTTATCTTCTGGTGTGAGGAGTTTTTTGGTGGGAGGAGTCCTCTCTGGTGGGAGGAGTCGGGGTCTCTCTGTGGGAGGAGTCTTCACATGGGAGGAGTCATCTCTCTGTGGGAGGAGTCTTCTCTCTGCGGGGAAAGGAGTCTTCTCTCTGGTGGGAGGAGTCTTCTCTCTGGTGGGAAGAGTCTTCTCTCTGGTGGGAGGAGTCTTCTCTCAGTGGGAGGAGTCCTCTCTCTGGTTGGAGGAGTCCTCTCTCTGTGGGAAGAGTCCTCTCTCTGGTTGGAGGAGTCCTCTCTCTGTGGGAGGAGTCCTCTCTCTGGTTGGAGGAGCCCTCTCTCTGTGGGAGGAGTCTTCTCACGGGAGGAGTCATCTCTCTGGCGGGAGGAGTCTTCTCTGGTGGGAGGAGTCTTCTCTCTGTGGGAGGAGTCTTCTCACAGAGGAGTCATCTCTCTGGTGGGAGGAGTCTTCTCTCTGGTGGGAGGAGTCCTCTCTCTGTGGGAGGAGTCTTCTCACAGGAGGAGTCATCTCTCTGGTGGGAGGAGTCTTCTCTGTGGTGGGAGGAGTCTTCTCTCTGATGGGAGGAGTCTTCTTAAGGGAGGAGTCCTCTCTGGTGGGAGCATTCTCCACAGTGGGAGGAGTCTTCTCTGGTTCCCTTCAGACTCTGGCTACCTCCGTCTCCCTTCCCCTGCCCATCTCACCACAATCTGGAACCTTGCCCAGCAATTCCTGGAACCGTGCCCGTGGCTATTAATATCCCTGTAAATACGGCCACCTGTGAGGTAATGCAGCCTATGATTGGGAAACACCCTTGGGCTAGTGGTCAGTCCAGCCGGACACAGTTAATGGGTGGAGGTGTTGATATAGTTCTGTCCAGCCTCACCTCACCCTGTCAGTGGGCACTGGACACTGTGAGATGGTCAGATACAACAAGGTAGGGTCATGGAGTGGATCTATAGCTTTCTAAACTACTTCAAGGTTTGTCTCGTAGCAGTGGTCTATGTGTTTGTGTACATGCGTGTACATTTGTGTGTGTGTAGTTGTGTACACGAGTTCACATGATATTCTCAGTGTTACGTGATTGTTCTACTGTGTATTGAGAAGTTGAGTGGCTTCAGTATAAATACGATGATTTCATACCAAAGTTTGATGACGTAGATTATAAAATGTTGTGTAAGCAAGTACTCATCAAATTTATATTGGTAAAATTCCATAATTTTTTCAGTAATTACTTTACCGAGTAAATTCTCTGTGTGACAAATTACATGTTAATATTTGTGAATCAGAATCACCATGGGACTCAGTAGGAGACTTGATGACTGTTTTGGTTAACTTACATGTCTACTAACTGCACAAAATTCAGATTTGTCTTATATCTACTTTATATTATATATATATATATATATATATATATATATATATATATATATATATATATATATATATATATAACAAAGTTCTCATTGATTGATTGAGTTTATTTGGTAAACAAAACTATATACATGACAATTAAACATAGTTTAGATGCAAAAGAACATAAAGAATAAGCATATATATAATATTACAGAGGATAAACACATTAAAGCACACAAAAGTACACTTATTCCAATGTGTAAAAATATAATTATTAATAATTCATCTAAGAAAAACCCATCCCATAAATAGATAAATAAATAGAGATAAATAAAAACCCACAAATAAAATACAGATATATAAATATTTTTAAATACAGATAAATTTAACTAGCAAGACAATGTGCTAATATAAAACCTTCTTGTGATTTTAGTTATTAGAGTAACTATTCTAAAAGTGAGCTAGATTCACAATCACAGTAAACATAAAAGTGGTATATGACAAAAATTGTTTGAGTATTATTTATAACCTTCTGATTGCTCTATTTACCGTGTGTATTTGAAATTATTTGTTGGTTATGTTTTTAACAAACAACATGGCGTGTAATAAGTACATAATACATAACAACTGCGGTAGTAGCCATTAGGTGTGACCTTTGACCTGGGTGTTTGGTGTTGCCCCGAGCAGCAGCGTATCTATGCGGAGGAGAAGAGGAAGAAGCTCGGTGAGGAGATGAGGGCGAACGAGGCGAGGAGACACAACGACTTCTTCACGTGAGTCGTCATCATTCCACATCATCACATCGCTCAGTAACTATTATTTTCAGACTGCAGCTACAGCGAAACCTCACAATTAAGGTCACGCTAGGAATCGGGTCAAAGTGGCCCCATTAGCGGGACCGATTTCCTATATTTTACTACTGCATGTGGAAGTAATTTGACACCGTCCCAGTGTAACCTTAATTGAGAGGTGGCTGTATTACTGAGTTTGTTAACGAGTGAGTTTTATTGATTCTTGTTTAATTATCTATATACGACTATAGTAATTGTTTTCTTAATAATTATAATTTATGTGCCTCCTATCATGTGTCAGTTTCACATTGATTTGTTATATTTACTTTTTTATTTTCTACAATTGTTGTTTCTTCTATTGTGATTTGAAAAATAACTTCCCAAATTTTTTTCTCTGCAGTGACACTTTATTAGTACGGTTACTAATGTGTGTATTGGAAAGATAGAGTCTGTCACTGACTCACAGACTACAGTACAAACAGCAGATAAATTATGTGCTGTTGAAAGAAACCAGTGTACGAAGAAACCCTTGTTCTTGGCACACACGGCTTCGTGTGGCCAGAGACCATCTCTAGAGACTGCTAACTGAGCAGTACATTGATCAGGTCTTTAGATATAAGTGAACATTTGCACCAGAGAATCGTGCCATTTAATATGTAGCATTAATTTTTGATGATGACATTGATGATTAATATTTTTTAATTTCTAGATTGACAAACTTGTATTCAGCTTAATCGTATTGTGTACCAAAGTCACACCAAATCTTTAATTAATAAAACTATTAAAATAAAAGTTGTATTTAATGCATTTGAATCATGAATAATACATTTAGAATCAAATAGTTGTTGTAGGGTATAGACTTTTATTAAATAGACGTTGACATATCTAGTTGCACCATGCATTGTAGCTGACTATGTTGTTTGATAGAGTTGCACGTGTTCGCACTTGTCTATACTGAGTGATCTGTTTAGATGAAGTATTGTACCTAATAGTTGCACACAGTATTGCAGAATCACAACATTAAAATGTTTTGATGTCCGTATGAGCTGCGTTTGATAAAAGCACTGTAATCACCATTAAATCACCATAACTTCCACATAAAATAATGTAATGTTAATGGGTTTTGGACTATTTATAAATGTTTCATCGCCTTTCCTGTTAATAAGCATGATATTTGTGCACATGGCTGCACACTGTGCATCTATTAGGTACAATACAGTAGTCAAATTACTGTTATGTTCACTGTTGTCACATGTAAAATCATCTACGTGTAATTTACTTTGTTTACTCGTAAATTCATGTTTTATTTCCTAACTATTAACGACCTATTTATTTATCCAAAAGGGAGCATAACTATTTGTCATTATGCAAACTTGTCAGATGTTAACAGCGGATGCAATCCTGTGGTTTGTGTGGTTGTTGTCTGTGACCTTACGGTCTGTGACCTCTGAGCGTCGGAGGTCACATTGGCATCCATTGAATGTTGTGGCTGTGTTTTGCCCTTCTAGCGATGAGAAATACTGGCTGGAGTTAGCTGGAGTAGCTGCAGTGGAGGAGAAGACCAGGTCTAGACATATGCTTTATTGTTTGACCCTGAGTGCTGCTGTACCTGTCACTTCTACCTGTCACTTCTTGCTGTCTCTGTCATCTATCTGTCATCATTACCAGTCACTTCTACCTGTTTCTGTCATACACCTGTCACATTTTTATGTTTCTGTTGTCTACCTGTCATTTCTACCTGTCACTTCTTGCTCTCTCATTGGTCTACCTGTCATCTCACTATATCTGTTTTTTTGGGTGCAAATAAATGAAGAAATTGAAGTAGCATATCTTGCTGTCTCTATGGTCTACCAGAGTCACCTTTTGCAGTCTGTGAACTTATTATCTCCATGCTCTTTCCATCATATTTTGCTGTTTCTATGGTGTACCTGTTATAACGTGCTGTCTCTATGCCATCGCTAGCTGTCTCTATGGTTTACCTGTCATCTCTTGCTGTCTCTATGGTAAACATATCTCTTGCTGTTTTTATGGTCTACCTTTCCTATCTTACTACATAATTATGGTCTACCTCTACCTGTCACATCTTGCTGGCTTCATGGTCTGTCTGTCATCTGTTGCTGTCTCTATGGTCTACCTACCACCTCTGCCTGTCTCTATGGTCTACAAGTCTCTTCTTGTTATCTCAATGGTCTATCTGTCTCTTGTGGTCTAGCTGTCAACTCTTGCAGTCCCTGATCTACCTGTTTCCTGTTGCTGACTTCGTGGTGTACCTGTCACCTCTACCTGTCACCTTGGTGTGTGTCTGTCAACTAGTCTGCGTGTCACCCTCTGCCTGCCTGTGTCGCTACAGAACCTGTTGTGTTGTTGGCTGCTCAGTTCCTAAGGCTGCATTTTACATCGGCAGTGTGTGTCCGAGCTGATGCAAAATGTTCATAAAATATCAAGTGAACATTCTGATTGTTCATGAAAGGTGTGTACCAAAGGAATGTTCACAAATGTGTTGCTAATATTTTGGGTGATCTGATGGCGTTCATCTTAGTTGTAAACATGGAGGTGTTGGAAGGTAACTGTAGATGTTTTGTTCGATCCTACCAAAGTCGGCACACCTGAAAACACATGGCTTTGTTACATTATCATAATCAAAGCGTTTACCTGTTGTTTACATCCTTTGATACACATGTTCCATGCATCAGTTAGAAGTTGTGTACATATTGTGCAATGCTGATAGAGGCTGGTTTATTTAACTATTATGTCTTGCATGGTAGACTGGTAGTTACAGTGTTGTGTCGCAACAAATTATTATACAATGTAATGTTATGAAACTAATTTCTAGTTGAAACTTTGTTAGATATGGTGATATAATATCACATAACCTTGACAGCTTTTCTAATGACAATGGCTTGTTAAATCAAAGATTTGACACTGTGAGATAGTTATATGCGTAAAGCTCTCGTAGATGTATCACCCTGTAATACCTCCCTGTGATGCTCGTCGTGGGAAACTTGGCAGTGTATAAGATGGCCAGTGTTTACCACCCACATGCACCGGCTGTCACAGCTCAGTCATGTGGTGGGCCTGTACATGTTGATCTGGACATGTGAGCAAATTGCTTCATTAAATCACCTTAACATGCCCCCCCCCACCAGCCAGGTTTATGTGGCTAGAGTGAAACGTCAGGGAAGGCATCACGTTATAGCCGGGAGAGGCAGCTGGTGGATGGGAGCCGTGAGCCAGTTGAGAGAGACATGCATAGGAAGAAAGTGGTTCATTGAATTTTTGAGGATGTATACAATAACTTGAAGTTTTTAAGTCTAATTAAAAAATGTTATTTTATTATGAATTAATTTTAACCGTAATTATAATTTCTAAAATATTTTTTGTATATTTTATTATTCATTTATTATTTTTTATTTTATATATTAATTTATTGCTGATTAGTTTAGGTTATACATTAGGATTTGACAAGATTTATTTATTTATCTGTTTATTATTATTATCATTTAACATTTTGTCTTCATTTTGTATATTTATGTTTCACCGGTGTTGTATTTGGAGCGCCTCTGAATGGAAGTATATTCCGAATATACTGCGTTGATAAATAACATTATTATATTAAGGTTGTCATCCAGATTCAAAAATACATAACACAAACAAGATAAACAATGATACTATTTGGCAACATAGCTAACTGCTTGCCAGCAGTTAAAACACACACATAGCCACTGGTTTAGTGGACAAAGTTTGAAACTGTGTTTGTAATTACCAAGATATCGTAGTTATGTTGGTGTAATTGTTTAACAACAGATGGACAAAACATTATTCCTTAAAGTAAATTGACCATTCGGTTTTACACATCATCATCATGTTTAAACAGTTGAGCACAATCATATATGATAGCTGTGTTTGATTCACAAGCGGCCCTAATCATAATTGGTTAAAGAAACATTACTGTTTGGTTAGATTGACCTCACCTTTACCATATTACATCTTCCTAGCAGTGTGTGTGATACCTTTCAACAATAAAATAGTTCTATAGATTTATGCATGGTGTTAATCTGAGAACTAGATGTTTAAAAATGAAAGCATGACTTCAACAACTCATTGACGGTGTGTTCCAGTGCCTCTCAGAAATCACCGATCCCCAAAGACCGGTTTGAGGAGAATCTGGATGCAGCATCACTCGAGAGGCCAAAGAAGAAGACGGTGACGAAGGTTAGAGGCAAAGCAAAAGCTCTGTACAGCTTCCGTGCACAGAACCCAAGGTAACTTATTATGTAAAGCTTCCATGCTCAGAATCTATGGCAACCTGTATGTACAGCCTCCAAGCTCAGAATTCAAGGTTATTCACATGTTCAAATTCTGTGCTGAGAAACAAATCTAGCGTGTGTGCAAACGTTGTGATCAAACCCTGAAATAAATGTATCTTCGTCTTCCAGATTCTGAAAGTACTGTATCAGATCACCTTCCATGCCGAGAACCAAATGTGATTGAACGTTCATATACTTAGAATGTTCCCTTCCTTTGAACATAAATATGCTGCTTCAATTGTGTTCATTTATTTGCTAAAAAACACATTTATACTGTAGGTTGCATCATTCCAAAACAGTATTTCTGTAGTGACTATAAACAGTGCCCTATTGCTGGCAGTATTGGATTGGTGTTTTCTATTTATTTGAATAAGTGCTTTGATTGACAGGTTGGTTAGTTGATTGATTAATTTGATTGATTGATTGATTGGTGTCATGCAGGGAGCTGTCATTCAGGAGAGGGGACACGTTGTTCCTGCTGCGAGCGATAGACCGCAACTGGTATGAAGGGGAGCATCACGGGAGGGTCGGCATATTCCCTGTCAACTATGTCGAGGTACACACCCTCATTGTCTGTCTTGTTTAAAAACTACATCTACTTTATGTTACGCCGGGGGTGTGTGCTTGTGAGTGCGTTTCAAAAAAGAAAGTGCATTGACAGCTGGAAATACTTATCCTAATCACATCTTAATATGAGCTGTATTTATTACAGAAGAGAGTGACAAACTCAATTTAGAGAATTGAATCCTGTTTCGTTAGTGTTAAACCATGGCAAAGTTCTTTCACTCTACATTACTCTGGTTCATTCAGCTATGTGAATGAGTACCTGGCAATAGATAGTGGTGAATAGTTTTGTGCAGTAATTGCAGCTTGGTTGAAAGCTTCCTAGATCGTGTTTGATTGAACGCAGGGCTTTATGCAGGACGAAATTATTGCCAGCCACACATGTTTTGGTGGACACATGTTTAAAGTTTACAAAGTTTAAGATGTGTCTGTGACTACAAACACACATATGACACCATTTACGCTCATGTCTAAGGCATAACTGACAATATCTAAGGTTTTGGAAGACCTTTTCTATTTTGTCCCTTTATTTATTCACCCATATTTCTAGCCATCCACAAAGGTTTTTACCTGTCCAAATGATGGGTGGACGGGTCAGCATAAGGCTATGATTGAACGTTTGAGTAAAGTGTAAAGCGCTTAACTATTATATATTTATTAGCAAATATATCTCTCATCTTTGACCAACAAATGCCAGTGCATATATGTTGCTGTACAGTGCCTGCCACTTGTGGAGGGTTCAAATCAGTGTCATGTTCAGGTATTGACGTCTTTGGATGAGGCAAGGACAGCAGCTCACCAAAGAGAGGGCAGTGCCATTGCCAAGTACAACTTCAAGGCTCAGTCGCCCATCGAACTGTCTCTCAGAGTCGTAAGTTGCATGTGTGTTTCTAGTTGGCAGTTAGCAATGGTTGTTTTTATATCTTTGAATTTCATGTATCAATGATCTTACAAAAAGCTAATGGTGGACATGTATTAATTAAGGTTTGAATACATGTACATGTAAGTCATTTGTAAGCTTGGTTACGATGTGTGTGTTTTAGCCCAGGATGATTTCAAGAATCATCTAAACTTTATTGACATACATTAATGCAGAGCTGAATGAAGTGTTTGGTAGTGGGTGAAACGTTTAAGTTTTTTTTTTTTAAATGGGTTAAATTCTTGCATCAAACATTGTTACAATAAATACTGGACAAAGCACATTACGCAGTGTGTCAGCAAAGACGTTAAATCATCCAATTTCAAACCCTCTTGCTGTTGTTTCAAAATCTGATCAATTCTGTACACTCCATATCGCCTCAGTTTGAATGGAGTCCAGGGGCCGATTTCATGAAGGCGCTAAAATTTTTCTAAATGCTAACGTGGTTGTCTTAGTAAATGTTGTTTTTTCGATAAGGAAACAGGATTTAATGTACAGGTAAATAACTGTACACCTTCAAGTTTGCTTCATCAGCTAATGGAGGAACTATGTGAATAAACAGTTATCTGAGGACATTTATTTCAAAAGGTAGTAAATACTTTGATAGGACCAGGTGAATCATTTTACTAAGATAAAAGCTCTTCAGGGAAACTCATCTTTAGACAAAATCTGCTGTTAAATTAAATGATTATTTTTCAAATGCAAATATCCATTGCCATTTTATGGAGGACATTATTTCCATGACACAGCGGGGTCAACGACCCTCGGCGCTTTGTGGTGTTGACGGGTTTCTGGTGCTCAAGATCACTGTTACGGATCAAAATTGTTTATAGAGAGCAAAATAGGGATAAAGAGCTCTTAACAACGTTAGTGAAACGGTCCCATGTAGAGGTTTAGAAATGGTACTCTGTAAGCACTGACCTTTACTTTCCCGCGGTCTTGCAGGGCGACGAGGTGTGTGTGATCAGGCAGCTGGACGACAACTGGTTGGAGGGTCGCATCGGCCACAGACAGGGTATCTTCCCCTTCAACTATGTCGACATCATCAACGAGCCCGACACACCCCTTATGACGCCCCAGCTCACCCCGCGGTCATCCTACGCATGCACCCCCCGCACAGGTGGGTCGGCAAGTGCCAGGATGCAGGGCAGGGACGTAAATGTTATCATTTTTGTTTGGAATAGTGGTGGTTGCAATATTGTGTTTGCCGTAATGAAAGTGGGGTTTTGTTGTGTTACTGGAGACATCATAGGGTGGTAATTATTAGCAGGACATTTGCGGAATCAGTTGTCTTAGCTTAAAAGTGGGACTCAGAAATGCACAGATCAACAAATTCAGCCATAGGTGGATATTATACGACATGTTTTTGCTTAGCATTTGAACATTTGGCAGTCAAAGTATTCAGATTATAAACAGTTTAACTGGGTGGGAAGTAAATCTGTAGGGGTATGTATTCTAGTGTTAAGAACACTGTATTGAATAAGGTGGAAAAGTCAAATTGTTGGTGTAATGTTGTGACATTACATGTTTCTGACCGTCTTCTGGTGTTTGTAGGCTCTCCTGGTCAGCTCTCTCCGGTCAGCACGATGTCCAACGGTCCGGCACCCACCATCCCCTCGGCGCCAATATCACCCCGTATGTTTGACTTTGACTTTGACCAGCAGTCAAACTTCAGCCCACGCAGCGTAGCGAGTAGTACACAGAACAGCTACCAGAGGGAGTACATCCCGAGCCCGTCGCCATCGCTTCAGCAGCGGACGCAACGTAGCTACGGCTTGCTTCAGGAGAGCTTGAATCGGGCACGAAGCCCACAGCCCATCAGTCGGGCACGCAGCCCGCAGCCTGTCGTGAGCCAGCAGCAGGCTCCGCAGCGCATTCAGAACAATTACGGCACGTATCGTGCACCGGACACGGTCACGATGAACGGGTCGTACAGTCAGAAAGACTCGAGACTAATTGGGTCGCAATCGCCTGAGAGAAGGGTGTATGGGGGCTTTAAGGAGCCTGAGGGGCGTGGCGGCATGTATAAAGACTCGGGGCCAATCACGACGCCGTTTGTGCAACAGAAAAGTCATGTGACCGAGGCGAGTCCACATAGTTCACGTGACGGCCACGCGAAACGATACAAGGAACCTATTTATCCACCGTAAGTATAGAGACATCGGAATGAATTCAGTTTCAGGCGAATTGGAATGATGCAGTTACTTTAATATTTAAAAACAGTTGTACTTGCAGTCCGATTTTGAGTGATGCTCTCTTCAACAGTAGAATAATTACTTTTTACCTTGTACATGTTTAGGCGACATTACAAATTGGCTAGATTTAAGATTTCAGACATAAAAGATGTGCCCCATCATTCAGATTTTCTGTACCTATACGGATATTGTGTTGTAGGAATTCCATTTAAAAAAAAAGTTAACACTAAATTTATGATGAAGTATTATACTTCTGTTTATATTAACTCCACATGATGTAAATTTTAGAGACAAATTTGTTGAAGCGCAGATATTTTTAATGCAAAGCACACATCTTGTTTGATGTAAGTGTATTCGGGAATCAGATAGGTGGCCTAAGACCATATTAATTTATTAGACTGACATAACATATTCTGATAATAAGATAACTTCTTTTGCACTTTAACCAAGAAAATAGTAATAATTGTAACACTTCTACAGCGCCTATATCCTTAACAAAGTTCAAGCTCAGAGGCGCAACAAAAAAATCAATTGTCATAGTCATAAACGGGGACAGGTAAAAGTCGTCATTGGAACATGGAACCGCCGAACATTTATGGTGGAAAAGCAGTTTCAAACAAATATGTTTTTTTATGAAAGATGGCTGTTGTTTCAGAAGGTTTAATTGTAATAGGGAGTTAATTCCAAATTGTTCGCGCAGCTACAGAGAAAGCACATTTGCCAATATTCAGCTTCGTTTTAGGAACACAAGTTTGTTTAGAAACGGATGAGTTAAGGGTCCTAGAGATATCAGAGAAATGTAGCAAATTAATTAAGTATGTCAGTTATTGAGTAGAAAGTGTATGGTATGTAACAGTAGCCAATTTAAATTTAATTCGATACACAACTGGACACCAATGTAATGCTTAATTACAGAGTAGTGGTAATGAATGTGAAAAACCTTAAGCCTTACGTTCTACATGTGCTTAACAATTCTGGATACACTGGGGTTTAGATAAGTTTTTTGGCTATGGTATTTAGAAGTATATGATTACTATAGTCAAGTGGACCATTTATCAGAGCCATTGGTATTGTTTGGTGCTGGATTTGATGGAAACCATGTATGTGATAGAAACGCAATTTGCATGACCACATAATAGGAATACCTTTTAAATCCGTAGAAACCAAGCTGTGGGGTAGAATTTCAAGTGAAGAACGTGTAACATCTGTGGTGATGGTGGTTGCAGGTTCCGGTCGATCTACAACTATAAGCCTCAGAATGAGGACGAGTTGGAGTTGAAGGACGGAGACATCGTTTACGTCATGGAGAAATGTGATGACGGGTGGTACGTTGGCACCTCTGACCGCACGAAGGAGTTTGGGACCTTCCCTGGAAACTACGTCAAACCCATCTGGTAAGGATGCGGTAGGACGTGGCAGTAGCACACATCGTAGGATCTCTCAAAATGGTGTATGCAAAACTTTCCATCCTCCAGTTGTTACTGGAATGTGTAAAACAAGTTCCCTGTAGCATTTGTAAATATCGTTTGTTATGAACAGGTTTTCCAATTAATGCAACTTGTGTAAAACGTCCCCTGCTGATCGGCAATACTAGAAGCACTGAAAATGTGCATGATGGATAATTAGCAGTTTATATCTTGTGCATGTGGTGTAAATAGGATGTGATTAGTTCTTGTCTTAACCTTGTATAGAACATGTTACTCTGTGGATTTTGTTTATTGTGAACAAGCCTGAAGAAAATGTTCTGTAACTCAACAGACAATAAAGTTATTATATTGTAATAGTTGTGCTTGCACATGTTTAACACAAGGTATGACTCCTAAAACTGTCCAACAGAAATTTTGAAATGAAGATGTAAAAACTTGAAATATGCACAAAGACACACTCACTTACATGAGATACCGAAACATTATCCTTCATTCATTCAACCTATCACCAGTTGTCGGGAGCAGTGGTCGCACGGTAAAACGCCGGACTGTCAATCGACGGGACGGTGGTTCAATCCCACCTACTGCCGTTTCGAAACTTACGCAATTTCGTTCATCCCACATTTGCATGTGTCTTTCGGAAGAGACACTAAAAGCTTGTGGTCCCTTCTAGCTGGTGTCTCTGCAAGGGGAAGTAAAAGATCCCACACAGGGGGTAAATGTGTAACCTGTAGTGGACTCACAAATTCTAGAGAAGAACAACTCCTGCGTTAGCCCAAGTTTGGGCTGTTTGGAGGAAACCACCTGAGACCTGAGTTGCACATTATTCCTCTGTACCATTCTTGGTATTGTCAGATATTGATGTCTCCCCAGTCTATATCCTTTAGCTCAATGCCTTCAGGGTCCTTTTTGTTACACATTGGCTCATCATAGATCAAGTTCATACCATCTGCATGTTTTCTGAAACAGATAATCTTATCTTTCTTGACATGCAGAAGGTTGAGAGAAGACTCGTTTTCAATGTACACTTATACTTAAATACAGTGTACAGTTTGTATATACAATAAATACTTACATTTACTTCATTTATTTATTAGTTTGTTTATAACTACTTGTGTTGTGTGTTATTTGAATGCATGACCAGTGTATGTGTTTTTTTACCATAAATGTATTTAGGCATAATTTTTAAAACTTTTTCATGTACAATGTGCATATATCTAGACTTTTTAGCTGATTTTATTTGTACTTTTGGTTGGAAATAAAGAACTGTTATTACTTTCTATTTGTAGAAGATGTTTGACCTCACCGGAGACAATGTACAACTAAGAACAACCCGTACGTTGACAGTGTCACCAGAACTACTTCAGGCTGATGCCTGCCCTGGGCCACAAACATTTCACTGACAGTCATCCAATCACGAAACTTAGCAAAACAACGTAACTGATGCAGCAATGCTTAGTTGACATTTTACTGAGCAACATTTCAGTTTGTCACAAGAAGCAGTTAAGTGCCAGGTGGAATAAGTACATTTGTTGCGACTCCTTTGGGCGAAAGGATCACAGTCATGAAAGTAATTCTACTTTAAGTTAAGGGGTTACACTGGGCGTGGCTGGACACGGGGCAGTTGTCTTTGATCTGTTGATCTTGCCATCTGATGCAAATGTTAGCCGGAAACTGCCTTACAAATATTACACCATACTGCACGTTGATGGTTTTGTTGTCAGAAACACGAATGAGCAGAATCACAAGTGACGATTGCAGTGTTCTATGAAAACGAAAGTGATACCAAGAGCAGCTGAGGCAGTCTGATGAAATAAAAAACTGCTCGCTTTTATTTTACATGAATGTATAATTGCACTTCTTAACGAGACGACGCCTTTGGTTTGTTAATCACCAATGTTAGAAGCACCCTCCACTCGTAGGGTGTTTTCAGGTACTGCCTTGGAGCAATTATTTATTGCTCGTTAATTTCATTACTGTCGTTAAGAGGTAGGTTCTAAAAATGATAATGATTATTATTATACTTATTATTCATGTGATTTTATATCCTGGTGAATGGATTATTTATTATTGTGACATGTAGTAAACGAAATCGTTTTAGGTTGATAACTTACCTCAGCTGTGCACTGTCTAGCGATGTAGCGGTAAGATTGCAAACTAACAATGCATCTATCATGTTTCGTAATATTTGTTTGTAATTGCTAATTAAGTGGCTTGCCGGCATTAAACAGTTGAAGAGTTAAAAGGGGCGTCGGTGTTTACACTGCAGTGCAGCGCAGTGTTGAAACAGGTTTAGTTCTGTGCATACTGGATTGGATAATTGGCTCTGAGAAATCACTTTAGCTTTGTCACTTTCGTGTGGTATACTCGGTAGTGGTGATAGAATCTCTGATTTTATAACCTTTCGAAATTCAGAATGTCTAGACAAGGCATGTATGCAGTCTAGTAATTGGAAGAAATGCATGTTTTCTGCTCCTAAAAATGATGGTGAAATCGAAACTTCCCTGCTGTGTTACTGAACACATTCTATGTTCTGATTTTACTTGTGATGTTTTTAAACATTGTACAGCTGCAGGATTTGTTAATTTGGGTGGTCAGTTGGCCGCCAGATGCATTTAAACCGTGACATTTGATACAGCACATTTTTAGCATAAGCAACGGTTTTAACAGCACATCCAATTAGAAAGACATAATATAAAAGTCGTAGTTTTAGTTGTCGTTGTCATGTCGATTCTGTTATATATAATTCGTTTCCAGCTGGAAGCTGAGTGGAATTTTGTTGCCATTGTTCAGCCAGGAATAACTGTTTAATTAAACCAAAATGCTTACAGGTTTGTTCCAATGACAACATGTTTGATATGGTATATTCACAGTGGCTACTAATTCTGACGTCACTCATACAGTGCCACCTAGTGTAGAATGATGACAACATGTGTGGCCAGTTGGCAAAAAGACGCATGTGAAAGGACACGTGGGCACTTTCAATCCAATCTTCCATAGATTGGTTCAACAAAGTATATTTTCTGCTAGGTAGGCGTATTATAATGGGCTGTTTAATTGTGTTGTGTACAATTTATATAGAATAAAGTGTTTGCCGCTGTAAATATTGTGTTCCTTGCTTTTGGCTTTGTCATTTTGCCTCATTGTTTTTCCTGTAACAGTTTGGCACGTAGACAGTATAAAGACAAACGCTTTCCAACGCCGATATGTCTCTGCTCCAGTGAGACATGTTTCAAATTTTTTCACAAGTTGTCGCAGTGGTCTTCGTCTTCCACTGATCTCTTGGAGAGTTCACCACGTCACCTGTCCCATCAGCACTCCCAACAAATAATGTCCCCTCTTCACGCGATCCTTTGCTATTTTCGCCTTATACGCTTCACCTGAAAGTCCTTTATCGTCTTGTAACGTACTCCGCTTGGTCAAACCCTGTAGATCATTCATTCTCTAACAGGTGCGTGTCCCGACCCGCTCACTCTCCAACTGCTCCCAACTACCGCCATGTTCGACGTTTTCGTCACTCCGATTCTAGTTTACACATCTTCCATCTGTCTTCTTGCACCACTGTGTGTATATATATATATTCTTTGAAGCCAGTTTGTCTCTCCTACCTGCAGTTCGCACTGTCTTTGTAAATGCAAATATTCCAACCGTGTGCGCAACAACGTCATTAACGGGTGTCCGCTACCGTCATGCTTCCCTGTTCTTTCCCTTGTTTTCGGTGGCTCAGTGGCAAGGGTCAAGTAGAGTAATGCTGACCAACTTGTTCTTGTTCCACGGTCCCCCCACAAGCTGTCATCTTCCCATGCCTCCCCCTACAGTCCTCCAACCGACCTTTCCTGCATCTGTTTTGCTTGTTAGTCTTCCGTACCAAGCGGCCTGCTCATCCCATGCTGCGTCTTACAAATCTTCCTATTTGGCTGCATTGCATCCCAACCTCTTCCCCGGGTTCCTTCACTCTTCATCTGTCCACCATTTCTGCTCTTGTCATTCACCGAAACCAGTAGAAATTGCTGTTAAAATTGCTAAGGTTGATCTATTATCCACCGATGCAAATGGTTAGTTTGTGTAAGCTCTTTTAGGTGCATAACACCAAACCGTTGCGTTTTTGCCCTTTAAAGCGATGTTTATGAATAGCCATACCTTGCATATCAAGGCCGATTTTAACCATTTGGACAAAGACACATTTAACAGGTGTTGGTTTCACGACAGTGCCGTTGTGCGCGTTGAAGGAAATTTAATCAAGTTCTGCTCCACCTTCACCCACCTTAAATGTTACAGTGCGGGTTTACGGAAGCCCGTTGGTTTTTTCTTCTGACAGCCGCCACTTAATTATCTGGCGGCCGCTACTTATTTATCTGGCGGCCGCCACTTAATTATCTGGCGGTCGCCACTTATTTATCTGGCGGTCGCCACTTATTTATCTGGCGGCCGCCACTTATTTATCTGGCGGCCGCTACTTATTTATCTGGCGGTCGCAACTTATTTATCTGGCGGCCGCCACTTATTTATCTGGCGGTCGCTACTTATTTATCTGGCGGCGCTACTTATTTATCTGGCGGCCGCTACTTATTTATCTGGCGGCCGCCACTTATTTATCTGGCGGTCGCTACTTATTTATCTGGCGGCTGCCACTTAATTATCTGGCGGTCGCAACTTATTTATCTGGCGGTCGCTACTTATTTATCTGGCGGCCGCCACTTAATTATCTGGCGGCCGCCACTTATTTATCTGGCGGCCGCCACTTATTTATCTGCTCGCTAAAAAAAAATAGCGGCCGCCGCTTAGTCATTAGCCGTCACTCAGTTGTACCAGCTATACACGTCTGGTAGTGGGATTTTATCAGAACTGGTGCTGGTAGCCAGGGATCGTGACGTTGCGCCTGCTCTGTATTTCCACATCGGGTTACGTTACATTGACGTTCTCGGTGCCCTGACCATCAATCACCACATAGTGATTAGTATGAGGACTCTTAAACGCTCGCTGTGTCTGCAAAATCTATTTCGACGGAGACATTACACTAAAGTGTCACCTATACACTACCAGCACGTGTATAGGTGGTACAACTGAGTGACGGCTAATGGTAAATAAGTGGCGGCCGCCAGATAAATAAGTGGCGGCCGCCAGATAAATAAGTGGCGGCCGCCAGATAATTAAGTGGCGGCCGCCAGATAAATAAGTGGCGGCCGCCAGATAATTAAGTGGCGGCCGCCAGATAAATAAGTGGCGGCCGCCAGATAATTAAGTGGCAGAAAAACATATATTCCCCGTGGCACCAACGGGCTTCCGTACTGGTTCATGTCCGGGCAATCTAATCGGAGTAACAAGCCGTCATTTGATGCCTCCTCGACGATTTTCATTGTAATTGCCAACAACATTACCCCATCCAAATTAAACCATTACTAAGAACTTTATGAATTTAGAACATGTTAGTAGTATGTGGCGCTTTTTTGGGAGCTCACTTAAATGTTCAAGGTCACAGCTGTCTCGAAGGCTCTCATTGGTCCATGTGACCAGATCATAAGACCCGGAAGCCGCCATTACGTTAAGGTCAGAATGATTGCGACTTTTCTGATTGGTCCTTCTATGGTCGACGTGTGTTGCGATTGGTTCGTGCGTTTTACCCAGAATCCCTGACGACACCCGGTTATGCGACCGACAATATGAACCATTCCGACTACCAAGGTCAAGATGAGCGACAAAAGGCAATGCTAGAATTAATGGTTATCGATACCTCTTTGCGCAATTGCTATAAGTCGAGTCGTTTCATTGGTCAACTCGATGATCCGGAAGCCGCCATTTTAGTCATTACGTTAAGGTCAGAATGTTTGCGACTTTTATAATCTAACTTTAAGTTGACGTATACTGATGTTAGATTACAACGGTACCAAAAAATGGTGTACACGTACCTCTGGGCACACGCGAGCTATTTTCCAGGGGGTGGGTTATGGCTTTACTGAAAGTAAGGATTTTGTCTTCTTGTATGCAATTCGTGTTTGCGTCTTGCACCATAAGAACTTACACTTCAAGGAGATTTCATCCCGTACAGTTCACTAAGAAAGACGACGCCGTATTCCGAAAGGTCTGCGTATGTGTTGAGGCGGAGGAATTATCATCAGCTAATGTGTGACCGTGTGCACAGACAGTGCTTAGCAGTGTTTCCCAAGTGAATGAAAGTGATAAACTATATTTCACCAATCAAATCTAGTTCACTAAAAGATTTATCAGTCTCGACTAACAGCAAAAGAAATCTCGCCAAATCTATGTGTTCTCAATATTCAATTTTACTTTCGCCAAGAGTTTCACGCGGACCAAGAGACACAGCTCTTCCACACCGAGGTCTACAGACCGCCATGGAGAACATGAACTAAAGAGGATATAGATTGAGTTCGCCGAATTGTCTGACCACTTCTGTAACGAAGTTGGAGAACATGAACTAAAAAGGAATAAATTTAATCGCTAAATTATTTGACCTCTTCTATGACGAATTTATAACCTTACAAAAAATCGCCGAGAAACTTCGTTGGTAGTAAGCTGTGTTGAAGCTGACAACATTGAATGATTTAGACAGCACATCGATCGGCGAATAATCATAAAAATATCGTTTACACATACAAATAACGCTATGGTCAGAAGTTTGGAAACGTTTTTGTATTGCATTCACGTCGTGCATGTGTTATGACAGAGGCGCATTGAGCAGGCAGCTTCATCGTTGGTTTGTCGGACCATGATCCGCGCGAGCAGGCAGGTGGACAACTCCATTCGTCGTACCAGACCTGTGCCGGACACTACCGTCCAAAGAACTCGGATGAAGTTGTCGACTTGACCTGCACTGTTCCACTCTACGCTTGGGGGCGCTCCTGTTCGTGGCCGTTAGTGCAACCAAAGGATCATTTCATCTGGCTGGACTTGAAGTGGAAATGTACGGCGGTATGTTGGCGTGAGCAAAGTCTACAACAATAGGAGAGGATACGCCGTATTCAGTATGCGTGTCTAAATTATGTTTATCTAAAGACCAGCGTCTTGTTACGCAGTAAGAACAGATATCGGTATTTTGTTGTGAATGGAAATTGCCGACGCGTAGCGGATTATATATTCAACCAGTTCAAACGAACACAATCTCGACTTCTGATTGGTAAGTCCTCAACCATGATGCTATAACTGCAAGACAAATGCTTGTGGAAACAAATTATAATGACTTGATCTCATTAAACGTAAGTAATGTTGTATCGGAGAAAATGCAGCGAATCGAACGATTGTAACATGATTATCAAATAAATAAGATCAACATTATATTATACTTCGTGTACGAAAATGTAATTGAAATAATGTGTCGATAAAATGCAGTTGTTTCAATGATCTTTGCTTATGTTTTAGTCATTGTTTGGACAATTGAAAATAGTAATGTTCTTAAAAGTGTTACTACATTATAGCAATGTTTGCAGACGGATATCGCGACAACTACAACGCGTCTGACGTCACTGACTTGAAAAACGCCACCTGTGACCACACGAAAATCCGATAAAGGTTTTACTCTGAATCCCGAGGTTGTCAAATGCAGTCCGCAGCCGTCTGACCGTGACGGCAGTGGTGGACGAAGGAGACTGTCTCGACTTCCCGGCGACAATGGTGTACACGGAGGGCGACCAGTCAGCCATGCTGCCCTACCACAACAACCCTTCCTTCTGCGACAACACGCCCGGGCAGTGCGTCTTTGAGTGCGACTGCAGCGACACTGAATGTGTGACCATCCGCCTCGTCATCATCAGCGCCCCAGACCACTCGCGCAAACTGTTTGAAGTATTCATCATGTAAATGGTGAATACAAAAGGCGGCAATTACATACTTTTAACATGTACTGTTGACTGGACAAGTAAATTTCAAGCACGTATGCATGTATGCCTTGTATGCGTGTATGCATGTTTGCATATATGTATACATGTATGTACGTGTATATATATAATTATATATATATATATATATATATATATATATATATATATATGTGTGTGTGTGGGGGGGTATGTGCATGCATGCATATATATATATATATATATATATATATATATATATATATATATATATATATATATATATATATATATATATATATACATAAATAAGTAGGTGTACGTATGCGTGTATGTAGGTGTATGCATGTATTAATGTGTGTGGGCGTGCTTATATGTGAACATTTCTAAATATAATATATGTATAAAAACATATATATTATATATTGCATGTATATATCATATAATTTTGATTATAATCTTTTCAATTTTTGAACAAGTATCATCGTATTTAAAATACTCTAAGCATTTGGTTTGAACTTCATTATGGTTTCCGACCGAAGCATGCTAACCCAACTGGATAAAGATGACATATTTATGTTTGTTTATCTAGATCTTTTCAAGGCTTTTGATACCATTTATCATACAATTTTAATTGATAAATTTAAATAGTATGGACTACATTGAACACGTCTCAACTTATTCAGCAGCAATATAGAATATCGTAAACAATACGTGGAAATTAACAATATCAAATCAAACATGTTATCAATAACAAAAGGTTCAATCATAGGACCACTATTACTCATCATATACATAAATGATTTTGCACAAGCAAGTAAAATGTTTAACTTTCTCATTTATGCAGACGACACAACCCCATCAAGCACACTAAACATGTTCAATGATAACATACATGACTAAAATGTAGAAACTTTAATAAACGAAAACATTCTTAAGATAAACAATGGCTCAAAATCAATAAACTATCACTAATTGTAGCAAAATCTAAAAATACGACATTTCAAGAGGCAAAGACAAAACATACATCACTCTAAATATTGACAATGCAAATATCGAACAAGTCAAGGAATTTAATTTATTGGGTTTAATTATATACACAAATTTAAACCTGAAAAATGCACACCGAAATATGTTCTAAACAAATTGGGATGTTAAATAAATTGAAACATATGTTACCTCTTGATATTAAAAAATATTATATAATTCATTAATAATACTACACATTAATTGTTGCATTATGGCATGGGGTTTTGTGTCAAACAGAATTGTAAAACTACAAAAAAACGTAGAATTATTACTTTACGTAATTACATTTGCCAAACTGAACCACTGTACAAAACATTTACTTATTGAATACAGATGACATCTTTAAATTACAACAATAAAAACTTTACAATAAATAATTACACCATAACCATTTTATTTTCAAAATTGGAAGATTATGGTTAAATATAAGGTTCATAGTCATGATGTAAGAGCCAAAAGTAAAATAGACACCAAATTAAACATGATTTTGCAAATAATTATTTGCCATTATTATTAAACAACGTCCCTGAAACAGTTAAAGAAAACCTTATCTCACATAGTCCAAAGAGATTTTCCAAGTATGTTAAACTCCGTTTTTATTTTTACAAAATTATCAAATATCACGCACTAGGCAAAGCTGTTATGTATGAATGTATGTATGTATGTATGCAAAATTAAGAATAAAACAACACCTATCATCTTTGCACAGTATGCATATTTTACAACCGTGTTAAAAAAATTATATAACCACGTAAGCTGCGCACATGCATCTTTATATTGTCTTGTTTTGTTTGTTTCTGGTTGTTTCTGGAAGAATTTGATTTAGATGAAGTAATGATTTTGCAAATGAAGTGTTTTTATTGACTGGCTGGCTGGCTGGCTGGCTGGATGGATGGCTGGCTGGCTGGCTGGCTGGCTGGCTGGCTGGCTGGCTGGCTGGCTGGCTGGCTGGCTGGCTGGCTGGCTGGCTGGCTGGCTGGATGGCTGGATGGCTGGATGGCTGGCTGGTTCGCTCGCTCGCTCGCTGGCACACACACTCAATCAAACACACATACACACAAACACACATACACACAAACACACACAACACACGCACACGCACGCACGCACGCACGCACACACGCACGCACCACACACACACACAATACACACAAACAAACACGCACGCACGCGCACACACACTAAACTGTCGTTTGTGTCAACGGTTCTTAGCCCCTGGAACTCGACCCTAAGGTCACCAAGTGTCTGTGGTATAGCATTGCGAATTTCTACTTAGTGTCTCGTACAGATTTTGTGAAGCGACCAAACAGACAGAAAGACAGTGTGAAGAAGGACATGGAGTTGAAGCTGAATGAAGAAGACGTGGACGACGGGAACAAGTGACGACGTCTCCCACACTCCAGGCCGATGGGTAATAACGACAGCAGTAGAAGTAACTTCGGCGAGCTGAACTATCGCCTGTGTCCACGGGCGTCGATCGGTGGGGACGGGGGGACGCGTCCCCCACACTTTTCAGCGTGGGGGGCAGCATAGGAATTGTCCCCTCACTTTTCAGCTCAGAAAAATTGTGAGGCATATAGCCTGACTCACCATTCCTCTCTCTTAAAAGCCGCTACACAGGAATAGCTAGACTATAAACTCGCGATATGAAGTTTCGACCATGCACCCATTAGAAAATCGACTAGATCAATTGCTTGGCTGGCCACACCGCGCAACTTGATCTTACTTTAGTAAATAACCATCATGCCGGACTGCGCCGTTGCCGGGCTCTATCAGTTTGCAACCTTGTGTTGATATTTTTTGTAAGCTCTGACACGGGCGTCCATCGGTGGGGGACGGGGGGACGCATGTCCCCCCACTTTTCAGCGTGGGTGGACAGCATAGGAATTGTCTCCCCCACTTTTCAGTTCAGAAAATTGCGGGGCATGTAGCCTGACTCACCACTCCTCTCTTAAAAGCCGCTACATAGGACTAGTAGCTAGACAATAAACTCGCGATATGAAGTTCCGACCACCCATTAGAAAATCGACTGGCCACAGCGGCAATTTGAGCTTACTTCAGTAAATAATCATCATGCCGGTGTAGCACTTACATTTTCCCGGCGTTATAAACGTTCCGATTGACGTTTCTGCGCATGCGCGATAAATGTAAAATCATTAATGTGCAGCTAAAGGACAATGCATTTATGGTATAAATATTACGGGTTGTTCGTTACGATATATATAAAGTTATTTATAGCAAATTACACGAGGCAAACAAGTTTTGAAGCATGTTTTGATACCAAACGTGACTATAGTGCGCCATAATCCGTGACGGTGATTTAAACAAACGTAAGATGCTATTGTATTGAACAGCACAGCATGGGCGTCGATCGGTGGGGGACGAGGGGACCTGAGGGGCCAGCATAGGAAATGTCCCCCCACTACATAGTAGAACTATAGGGGAAAGACTAATGCCATGGACTTAGTGCCACGGACTTATATGCACATACGTCCGTGTTGTCACTCTATGAATCAGACAAGCAGTTATGGGTCCAAAGTCTAGCTTCCAAATTTTCAGGGATTGGGGTGAGCCATGTCCCCTCTTCAAATATATGTAGTCAACATAACTATTTTAAATTAGCATAAAATAAACGCCTTTGTTTATTTTAGAATTAGCACCATTATATATATATATATATATATATATATATATATATATATATATATATATATATATATATATATATATTAAAATTATATATTATATACATACATAAAAATACATACATATATGTATATATCAATTGGTCCCCCGTCCCCCCACTTTTAAAACCGGATCGACGCCCCTGCCTATGTCAACGGTTCTCAGCCCCTAGGTGGCACCAACATTAGGGTCGCGAAGCAATTGAGCGTGTGTCACCAAGTGTCTCTGGTATAGCAGTGCGAACCGTAATTTGGTGACCTGCGACTTCGCCTTTCCGGATACAAATTTTGTTAAGGCACTGCTTGCAATGCTATCTGCGTTGCGATTGGTTGCTGGAAGTAAACACGCGCCACGTGCATTTGACAGTGCGACTTGGCAGGATCAAGGAATACACAAAAACAACCAGTACGCGCGCAAAGTGGACTGAACGAAGTGACCTATATAAAAACATTACGCGATGTTTTTCTGCCGCATACAAGGTCGTTAGGTACTTGGTGAAAAAATGAGAGGGTAAACAGCCGAAAATACGATATTGTTTTTATTTTCGCAATTAATTGATCTCACTTGCTAATAATTATGACATGCATTTAAACCATTTATTTACATTTTGATTACATACATTTTATTTTCACAACTAATTAATCTCACTTGCTAATAATTATGACATGCATTTAAATATTTATTTCCATTTTTTAATTACAACATTTTTATTTTGGCAATTAATTGTGCTCACTTGTTAATAATTATTATGACATGCATTTAAAACAACATTTATTTCCATTTTTACTATATCAATGTTATTTGTTACAGTCATTTCCAATAATTTTCATACAAGTCATATATGAGAATATAAAAATGAACAATAAACAATAAAACTCTTACATATAAAATAAATTGCACAAGGCTAGCTTGTAAAGTACAACGTGAACATACAGAATATACAACTACATTAATTGATGAAAAAAACATGTAAAGAGATAAATTTACTTCAACAAGTCCTTGCGAGAAGAGGAAAAGAAGAAGAAGAAGAAGAGGCATACACCACACAACCTCGCATATGTTGTGTCTGCAAACATTGCTTTGGCTAAAAAGCACTACATTTATTGCATTGTGGACATTGTGTTTACCTCAATCAAATGTGTGTGAGAAAAAGTTGGAATTGCAACAAGTTTCATTAATTCCATTTCCACACTTAGACATTTTTTTTTTTTGTAAATCATAACAGCACTGTGGCAGTCTGCTTGTCATTTGTGTTAATTGTTGATATTGTGTGTATGTGTAGAATGAACTTATAGCACTGCAGCTTGCCATATACAACTATAAATGTGTGTTGCAAATGCTCAACGTTTTACACTAGCAATATCTTTGTGAGAAAAAACCAGCCTTAGTTGCAGTAATGAGTGTGTTTTAATTGTTTTACAGCAATTGTGTTTACAACAATATTATTGTACAACTTGCATTGTTTGTCTTGGTAGATAATTTGTCTCTGTCGTATTTTTTTCATGGCACTACGATATATATTTACTCGTTGTAAGACTAGGAGTGAGTATGACATGTTTATTTGTCAGGTTATATAAAAGATATGTTCACATTGTACTTTACAAGCCAGCCTTGCATAAGTTAATGTTGAGTTGAATGATGTCATAAATATATTACATTTAAGAGTTAACACATTAAGCATTACTATTATTTCAACCTGACTCTTAATGTCCAGTTATGAATATCAGTGATTCTCCAGATCATAATATTCATGATTACGTTTTGATTTTGTCTTATTATTTTTAAATGTCTACCAATATATATTTTCTTGTCTATTTATTAATTATTAGTATTATCAGTTGTTTGTTTTGAAATAAAAATGTCTACATATTTCTTCTTCAAGTAATGTAGTTGTATGGTTTTGTGTATTCCTTGGTCCGACGATGGTCCCGCCTGCCACGTCGCACGGCCAAATGCACGTGGCGCGTGTTTACTTCCAGCAACCAATCGCAACGCAGATAGCATTGCAAGCAGTGCCTTAACAAACATTTGTATCCGGAAAGACGAAGTCGCGTCCCGGTTCCAGTTCGAATAATCACAAAGGAATTGGTAGAAGGCGTGGCTTGCAAAGAGCAAATTTATTTTTAGTTGAGACCCCAGAAAATAATAATAATAATACAATGAATATAATAAATATAATTAATATACATATGCATGTTTAATAAAGCAATTTCTTGACAAACATTTGGGTTGGAGCGATACCATTTTAAGAACAATTTTTAAAACAAAATAAATACACGCACCAAATTGATATAAATAAAACTATTTCTTTTTTGTGTATTACGTTGTACGGCGTATTTGGCGGTTACACCCTGCGTTGGGATTGTCTGACAGTGACACCTGTCAGATATGTAACTTCTGCGGCGCCGGCTGGGGGCGCCGGCTGTAGATGTGAAAACTGGAGAACAGTGGTTTAGACAGTGTGCGTTGACATGAGAGTGGAGAGGTTGTGAATAAAGGAAATGTAATAAATCGTGCGTTACCATAGTTGTGATCATGCCATGATTTGAACACGCAATCTTCGTACAACCAGCAACACAACGGTGAGGTTAGTGACGATACACATTCCTGCATTGTTCAACGCAACGTGTTATCACAAACAGCTGTACTGTAACTGACCACATGGCTTGACCGGAAGTTACTTTGAATAACATCGACGCACACAATTTCCGGTAAGTTAGTAACCGCTACGCAAAACAGTGTTGGAAATTGTTGCTAGGCTAGCATCAATTTAAGATGACAATTCCAACAGCGCAACAAGTGGATCAGGCTAAGACAGACCTAGCGGCCGCACAGACTGCAGTCGCCACTAACATGGTCCTGCTGGCCGTCGGCTACACCCAGTGTGGAAGCCAGCTGATGGCATTAAGTTGCCAGCGTTGTGGCCCGACAACCCAGCAAAGTGGTTCTTCCACTGCGAAGAAAAATTTCGGTTATACAATAGTTCAGCCCAAATTCGATCACTGCATACAGACAATGTCAGCCGCAGAACATGATGTCGTGGTGGACTTGATGTTGAACGATTCTCCTGCACCTAATGCTTTCGATGAACTGAAGGCCACGACAGAGAGAGGGCACACACGGCGCCGACCGACCTGTTGCGCCTCATTTAGAGGATTTCGGGGGGTCGATTGAAGGCGATGTAATTGTGACGGAAGAATTTCTAACGCCTCTGCCTCGCAGATGCAGCTAACTGTCCGGTTGCAAATGGGTGTCTTGTCCGTTGAGCATATGACGACGCTGGCCGAAAAGCTGCCCAGCAAGTCCTCTCTGCAGTGTTTCTGTCACTGTTCAATGTTTCACAAGAAGACTCAGTTACCATGAGCACGATAGCTCGACAATTTGAGGAGCTCACGATGTATAACAACAACTTGTATGCTGAAATGGCAGCATTGAAAAATTCAAACGCTGGTTATTACAGGAGCCTTTGCACCAAGATCTTTCCACTGCAACACGTGTGTTAGATCGCGTGGACGGAACAGAACACCGCTCCAGGCACGTTTTGTTAAGCTTCCACATGCGAGCAGCTACAATACAGTTTCTGTAGACCGCTTGAAGCCAGCGTTCGTGGATGGACCAGTACCAGAAGCACAACGTCCATTGCAACCTGCTCAACAACGACACAAGTTCCTATCCTGGGTTGACGACAGGGGGCAGTGTTAGTTGAATACTCCTGTTTTACTTTCGAGTTTCCTTTTGTTTTCGAGCACATTGTGCTCTGACCGGGGGCCTGAGTAGGGTTCTCTGGCAGCGACACCCTACGTTGTAATTGTCTGACAGTGACACCTGAGAGGTGTGTCTTCAGCGTCGCCGATTGGAGGCGCTGGCTGGAGATGTGAAAATTGGAGAACAGTGGATCAGATAGGGTGCGTTGCCACGCAGTGGAGAAGCTGTGAATAAAGGAAATCGTGCGCTACTATAACATAATTGGTCGATTCAGCACTTTAAGTGCTGTAATTCTGATACAACACTTCGTGTTCCGGTCGTGTTTCATCTCGTTACAGTCTCAAACTGCCGGGCACCTCAGCTGTAGCTAACAGGGAGGGTCTGTCCTAGTGCACACTATACTCATTTATCAAAAAACGAGCTTTGGCGTATTAGTAGAGACGCGAATAATAAATTAGGTTTTAAATAATATGGCATTCTAAAAAAAGTACACGTAGTGCAGTATAAGTGCAGTGGCGAGAGAGTTAATATAGTTAATAGGTCAATTTTGTTATGCATATAAATCATTTCATTAAGATGCAGCTGATATTTCAAACCAGTGTTTACTGGTTCATTCCGGCATTTTCTTCGGCGTGCATGCTTGTGCTAAAAAGGTAAGTTCGTACATATCGTAGAATCGTTGGGTTTACTGGCAGTACTTTAAACTTTTTCCAGGGCAGATATGTTCAGTGGAACAAAATGTCGACTTCACTGGGACAACGTAGCAATTACGCGTCGACTAATCATCAATCGGATGCTCATTTATAGAGCTGAGTGAACTAAGACAATGTAAAGTGAACCAAATTTGCCGAACGTTCGACATTCGAATTCGGATTTTCGCCATTGAGAGCCCTTTGATCTAGCACTGCGCCACTGCGCCACTGCGCCACTGCGCCACTGCGCCACTGCGCTCCAAATTATGGGAGAACATCACGTTGTGCTTGACACCGCAAACGTGTATAACATAAGAACATAAACGTGTGGCTGTTTTCGAATGATATTACTGAACCAGTCAAACATTGAATTCGATTTCACAGCACCGTTTGTTTAGAGCGGGCATCCATGATCGATCAGCCACCGGTAGCATGTGGAAAA
Source organism: Ridgeia piscesae (assembly GCA_025642075.2). Taxonomy (NCBI): domain Eukaryota; kingdom Metazoa; phylum Annelida; class Polychaeta; order Sabellida; family Siboglinidae; genus Ridgeia; species Ridgeia piscesae. The sequence continues at coordinate 67,947 of JAODUO010000762.1, read as the reverse complement.
CGATTAGGACAGATGCCATATTCGATTTTGAATTTAAAGATGATTTAGAAAGTCACAAAATCTACTGAGATGAAAACGGCAGATTTAGTTTTCTTGATGATATGAAATCTACTCGAGTACAGTTATACAGAATATTAAAGTGTTAGCCATTTAGAGCAGTACTCTTTGTGATATATCTTTAACTTTACACAAAGATGTACACGATAATGCAACACAAAAACGTAATTACCTTAAAATATGTATTTTGTATATACAATGTTTCGCAGGCGCCATGGAGGAGAACCAAGACACGCCGGATGACGTAGCGAGTTCCCAACGAGACTTGTTCCCATACGGCTTCTGGCAAGAGGCTCGTGAGCTGTTCTATCTTGCCTGGCCGACCGTAAGTAATCCCACAGCAATCGCAGTTCTCTAGTGTGACTGAACATTTATCTTTGGTGAAATAAT
>JAODUO010000762.1:32500-65000 GCA_025642075.2 Ridgeia piscesae | reverse complement strand
CGTCTTTGCTCAGTGATGCAAAGCAGCAGTCCATAAATAGCTATGAAAATGTGTTTTAAGGACCAATCGAGTTTTAATATGATGAAGAAAATACTTGTAGCATTATACCATAAGTTAACTACAGGGGAAGGGAGGAGTAAGTTAGAGCTTAAGACAGTGCGTCATGAAGCAAATACCACTGGAAGATAGCAACTGAAAGACCTATGCAAGATTATGGAGAGTAATATTACGCTTGGTTTCCTCCCAGATAATATATGTCAGCTGTATGAGCATTGGCAGAGGGCTTGCTTACGGCACGGACACGTTCTTCTCCCAGGTGAGTAGTAAATAGCAACGAATAGTTCCAGCATATTAATTTGACCTTCGGTAAGATGCGCAATGAACAGGTCATTCTTGTTAATGAAGTGTCAGTAGACTATTTTGCAGTGTTTTTCTTGTGATCGTGTCACAATTGGGATATTTGTGTTTGATACTTCCTCGAACTGTGGTGGGCGTGGGTGATATAATCAACAGCGGATGTGTGAATACATGGTCACAGTCCATTCTTGTGATACCCGTTGAAATATCCGCATACACAATAACATCCCACCCAAGTTTTGTTCGCAGTTATATAGATATGAGAATAACGAAGGAGGCATTATTCTAATAAGCATGGACATATGTCTGTATTTCAGTCTTACGGGAGTACGAATAAGAAGAAGGTTGGTGTGTATTTACAAAAAGGTGCGTACTCTGTGAACACATATTAATGGCACATGTACATAGTATGTCATGTAGGAGGTAACAATGCTCAAATTGTTCATTTTCGTCGTTTGTGGATCTGCTTAGAAAACGATGTAAACTTTTAAAGAAGCGTCCAGCATGGTGAAGCCATTGCTCGCTTAAACGTATAATCCAGCCATGTCTGTAAGCATAATCGTCCCGACGTGGGATTCCCTAACGGAACACGAAGAAGAAGAATTTTATTTTATTTTACCCGAACATGTCAAAGAAATACCACAAATACATAAACATTCTATAAATATAGTATACTGCATGACAATGTAATAAAAGAACGAAGGGTCAGGAGACTCCTTTAACACAGTAGCCGTCACTATCGAGGAGCCACCTGTGTGAAGGTTTTTACTAGAGCAATACATTACCCAAATAATGTTTTATTCTCCAAAAGAGTAATTAAATATATGCTACTATGTGTGTAGTTTATGTGACATGATCATTGTGTTTGTTTTTCCGACACCTTATTTGTGTTGTGTAAAGTTAATACAATTGGCGAACACGTCGTTTCTCGGGCTTCAATATGAGCAAAGGAACGATTTTCAGGCCGATCGCGAACCGACATGCATTACGAACACGACACATGTTTGACGAAGCAACAACTTGTGTCATTAACCTTTCAGCGATTGTATTCGGCGTGTTCGCCTGCTGTCCGATATGGGCGGTCCTGCTCAACGTTGAGCCGACCCTTCTGTTGCTTGGTCAAGACCCGGAAGTCGTCGCGTGAGTCGTGTATTGTCTCCTTCGTATTTCTGACTTAGTAATTTTGAGTTTTTATTATGAGAGCAAGTGTGCTGTAAAGACGAATATTCACGAGTATTACACACGTGACAGAAATAATATGTAAATGTCCACAGTGAAACATGTATTTGCAAAAAATGCATTAGACACACCTTTGTAGAGACAGTTAACAACACACGAAGTATCATTAAATTGTTTTATTATTAATTCAGTAGTCATATCAATGTATATTGAAAAATCGCTTAATATACATGGTGGTGTGTTTAATCGTGATGACAATAATGCCAGCCATGTCACCAATAGACTACCAAAATGCAGACGGTCATTTTATGGGCTTCGTAGTAGCAGTTTGTTATACCCAGGAGCCACTCCTGATGTTCAGTCGTATCTTTATAAATGCATATGTCAACCAACGTTAACATGTGATTTAGAATGCATGAGCAGATTCGCCATCCAAATGCGTCGACTTGAATCTGCACATGGTTGATTAATTAAACAAAGTCTTGGGTTAAGTAAACTATCACAAAAATAGCCTTACCTAAAGCACTAAACATTGAAAAAATCGAAGATATTGTAAATAAAAATGCGTTATTCTTGTACAATAGAATATTTAAAGTAGAAAGTCCAGCACATCGACTGATGCAGCATTTATTGTATCGTTTTATTTGTTTATTGTGTAGCGGTACCTGGGACCCTACTGGATAGGGTGGTATCTATGGGCGAGTCACCAACTAAGCGAGCTATTAATTCTAAATATATATCGAAACTAATGTGCCAAACAATGATGGTCTTGTTGACTCAATTAGACATATTTTATTTACCGATACTGTTCCTAAATCATATTCACATGAACATATTTTAGTTCATCTCTTAGTCTCTGCACTCTAATATATTATGCGTCTTTTTCTTTTTAACTGACTTATACAATATCCACTGAGTTTTATTTATTATATCAGGCCACTGTATGTATTGTTGCTATTTATTTCATCAGATAGCTCATTCTTCGCTGTGTGTATTTCATAAATAAATGTATGTATGAATAGGTATGTAATGTTTCCTCTCCGGCAACGGAGGCTGACAAATAAATAGTAATAATAATAATAATAATGTATATTATAATATATACCTCTGACTATGTATCCATATGTTCTTCATTATATACACGATCATATATAGTAAGCCATGTAACTTGTGTTTTGTTTATATTTCAAATATTGTTTGTTTATGTTTCGCAGTTAAAGGTCAAATAAATTGTTTCTGAGATATGAGTGTACATTTTACAGCGATTAGCACAGCTAATCTATGTTTCTACATGTATTGCCCATATATTAGACTTGTTAGCGAATGCAAATGTCATTCCAATACGCATTCGAATGTTTCGAACAATTTTCCCACAACCGTAACATCATGCGTGTACATGTTTTTGTCTGACTTTTCATTTAGTCTGGCGCAAGAATACATCACGTTTTTCATGCCCGGAGCACTGGTGAATATGCTAACTTATATTTCATAATTTATTTATTTTGCCATGAGTGTGTTTGCGTGTGAGAGTGTGCATGTCAGTATAAGATGTGCATGATTTCTACGAAACATGTGTGTCTAGATAATATGTTCATATTAACTGTTTTTATAATTAAAGAGTTGTATATACAGAATGAAGATCGGCATGTATTATATAAAACATTTAGAAATATCTACAACATTGCAACCCAAATAATTCAGCCCAAGTGATAAAGGAAATCATTACTTTCATGAACTTAATGTGTGAGAGGTATTTGTAGATTTCTTGTGTTTACTCAGTTTGAGTTAGGTGCCATCAAGGAAAATTATACTTGTTTTTAATAAAGGGATATATTTCAGATTTAGTGGAAAGGCTACGAGTCAATTATCCATTAAACAGGTGTCTCATGACTTCACGTGTTTTGTTTCAGGCATACTCTTGGTTGTACATATTGTTCCGATATTTGTTGTGCCAAGTAAGTTGTAATACTGATAACTGTTCTGCGTTTCTAGGACATAGCCTACATGTATGAAATATACATGTTTTATAAACACAGTTAATCCTCATGCGTTGTTTTTGTGCACACGTTATATCATAACCATCATCGGTGGCACAGCACTTGACAAGTTTAGGTCAGACCTGATCATCGGTCGTGAATGTGGAAAGAAATTGCGCTGTGTGTTAAGACAGACTGGTTAGAGAACTTGGATTCACACGGCGAGTTGCCCAACCTGATGTTGTATGTGTGTGTGTGTGTGTGTGTGTGTGTGTGTGTGTGTGTGTGTGTGTGTGTGTGTGTGTGTGTGTGTGTGCGTGCGTGCGTGCGTGCGTGTGCGTGCGTGTGTGCGTGCGTGCTGTGTGTGTGTGTGTGTGTGTGTGTGCGCGCGTGTCTGTGTGTGTGTGTGTGTGGTGGTGTGTGTGTGTCTGTGTGTGTTGTGTCTGTGTGTGTCTTTTGTGTGTGTCTGTGTCTGTGTCTGTGTGTGTGTGTGTGTCTGTGTGTGTGTGTGTGTGTGTGTGTGTGTGTGTGTGTGTGTGTGTGTGTGTGTGTGTGTGTGTTGTTGTGTGTGTGTCTGTGTGTGTGTGTGTGTGTGTGTGTGTGTGTGTGTGTTGTGTGTGTGTGTGTGTGTCTGTGTGTGTGTGTGTGTGTGTGTGTGTGTGTGTGTATGTTGTGTGTGTGTGTGTGTGTGTGCGTCCGTGCGTGTGTGTGTGTGTGCGTGCGTGCGTGCGTGTGTGTGTGTGCGCGCGTGTTTGAGGTAGAAAGTAGAGAGGGAGAGATGAGGGGTGATCATAGATATAAATAGAACACACCAGTAGAACCACGGACTTATGTGCATATAAGTCCGTGAATAGAAACAGATCGCTCAGCCGCTATCAGTTGACACATTTGAAGTCAACACGGGCTGGTGACAGCCATGCAACTGCCAGGCAGAAAGCCACTGCAGTCCCTGTATATACATAGTACTGCAGCAAGTTTTCTACATAATTATCACCTTATTTATTCACTGACATCAGTTAGCCAGTGTTGTTTAATTGTGTACAATGGGTTCAAACAGTTGCCTCACTAATATGTCAGTATGAAACAAATCAAAAGGCCTATACTTAGTATACAGTGTCTCACTGTGTGAGGGGTGAGTACAGCTTAGTACTATTTAATTTGTTATTCTACCAGATCCACAATTGTTGTGGTGTTTTACCAAAAAATCATTTAAAATTCAACCAACTGAAGTTCGTCCTCCAAATACATTGGTGAGAACACCCAGACCTATATAATGAATTACAATTTCACAGATAAAAAACAGACCATGCAAAGTGGATGAGAAAATATGGAAAACAACAACAAAACAGAGCTGCCAACATTACGACCAACAACAGTAGTAGACGATGTAGAAAAGTAGTAATATTAAGATAGTCAACTAACTAATTATACTGTGTCAATAGTAATAACAATGAATAAATAAAATTAGGCAAACTACAACAAAATAGCTGGGATGGCATAGTAACAGGTTTCCTTAAAATAACCACAGTTTCCCTTTCATGTCCCCCTAAACAGAATTAGTTTGGTCATTTCATGACGGGACGATGGCATATTCCGGATCCTGTTTTCTGTCGGTTGGTACAGTTGTACGCTACCCAGGAAGTAACCATATTTGCTACTTCACAATGACTGTTGTAACCAGCAAATGGATTAACGTTGCTCACAGTGTCAACCACCGAACTGTCCAGAGTATCCATCTGGGATATTGACCTCAGGATAAACTCATTTCCAGGTCACAGCCCTTCCCCTAATGACTAATCTGGAGGCTACATCACACTGGATCATTATTCACATTGCCAAGGTACCACAGTGACAAATATTTAGATCCATACCCCAACGCAGTGAATCAACTCAAAACATTCAACAGCCGGCCCTGCTGGCCTACTCCAGAAATTAATCATGAGCTGTCTTAACTAGGGCTAGGGGCACAACGACACATATCCAAGTTGAAAATTTCCTTCTTTGCAGACTTTCTTTTACATTTATTACGTTGCTAAAAAGTTCCATTCTATATATCCTGCCAGTCAGTACAGCACTTTCTGCCTGGCAAGTAGATGGCAGCAAGTGGTCCTCAGCGGCTTCAGTGCAGCAGGCCAGCTTGTCACTCTAGTCTATAGGGGAAAGATTAATGATCTAACTCTGTGGGGGTGATAGAGAATGGTGCGTTATTGCGCGCGCGCGCGGTTGGTGCGTGTGTGTGTGTGTGTGTGTGTGTGTGTGTGTGTGTGTGTGTGTGTGTGTGTGTGTGTGTGTGAATGCGTGCGTGCGTGCGTGTGTGTACCTGTTGAATCGGACTCGTTATAGACGTATTTGAGAACTGTGACGAACGTCGTTTGCTCTAGAACCGAGTGTTGGCCACCATGGCGGTGTGTGTCGTCAGCTGCGCCCTCAACGCCCTCCTCCAATACGTCCTCGTCGTGCATGTTCAGATGGGTATCAGGTGACTGACGCGTGCGCAGGCACGGACGCACGCACACACACGCACACGCGCACACGCGCACACGCGCACACGCGCACACACGCACGCAAACACGCAAACACGCAATAATGCACCAATGACAATGATAACTCACTTAACATTAAGTTAACACTAACTTACAACCAACCACGAAGCAACAATCGACGCGCCCGTGGTGGCACATGAAATTCCAACTTCGCCACTTCTTGAAAAGCTACCAGGCAACATCAAGTAACTATCGCTGTTGTTTCTTAAGAGCTTCACCGGTCTGTAGATCAGAGTTCAGTGGACCACGGAGATGAATGAATATGGAAGTATTTAACACATTTAGCGAATCCGAGGCGATGCACTTACCACACCTAATCCTAAACATTTAACATAATAATGATAATTAAAGTGGTCACATATAGCTGTAGTGAGGTTATTCGTAAAATAGTATTCATTAGCATGTCCGTCCGTTAGACACATGCTGTATACCACAAAGGTAATCAGGACCCGTGTGATCACTTGTTGTAGGGGGTCGGCCATTGCACTCGCGATCACGTACTATCTAGTGTTGGCGCAGCTAGTGGCCTACGTCTGGGGCAGCGGCGTGTACGTTGAGACCTGGGATGGTACGTTCTTGTACGTTCACGCACGTTCGGACTACAGACATTGAAACAAGCACACAACACACGATTGAACAAGTGGTGATTGTTTGACGAGGTCTGCCAAAGATTTAAGTGTAACACGCTTTGAACACTTTCATTGGTAGGACCAATGATTGGATATTACACTACATTAAAACTTATTTTGTTACAAACACACCCAAACCCAAACCCAAACACACCGGCAACATAATGTTAAATCTACATTTAGGCCAACAATAACATAATTTATGCAACATATAATTGAAATAATTTGTGAAACGTAATATCTTCATTTACACTGAAGCCAGGCATACCCTGTGCAATCGTTGTTCATGCTCTGCACTAAACCAAACGAATTGAATTTCTGCCTGGATCCGGAAGTGTAGCCTAAGGCGATTGCTTACTCCAAATACACACACATCTATATGCTGCTTCTATATTTGTTCATTCGTTAGGTTGGACGAGGGAAAATCTAAAAGAATGGGGACAGTTTGCACATATCATTTGTGCAAATATTTCCATGAATTTCATACACCGGATGGTGTTTGAACTAGGGACATTTCTCGCAGGTGAGTGTTGTATCATTAGTATCAATAATATTATTGTTATGAAACGGCTATAATACACCACGTTTCAGTATGCTTGCTTGAAGGTGATGACACGTAAGAATGAAATATTTCCGTTGTCCGTAAGTGTTAATCTGTTTAAATAACCACATTTCTATCGCCCAAGGAACTATATCTGTACAATTACATCACCTCACCTGGTTTGTCCCCTGAATAAAAATCTGAGTGATATGCTAACGCCTCACTGCATCCTTGTGATGCTAAGTGGATTCACCAATCTCCGCTTGGCAACCATGCAGTTTGTTTTGAAAGTATGACCGACCGACCGACCGACCGACCGACCGACCGACCGACCGACCGACCGACCGACCGACCGACCGACCGACCGACCGACCGACCGACCGACCGACCGACCGACCGACCGACCGACCGACCGACCGACCGACCGACCGACCGACCGACCGACAGACAGACAGACAGACAGACAGACAGACAGACAGACAGACAGACAGACAGACAGAACGACACGCACAATCACTGTGTTAATTACTGCGCAGGGACACTTTCTAAGGAAGATATCAGCGCGTCATCCATTAATTGCCAATCAGTCACATTCCCCTATGTGGTAAGTTTGCATTCGCAATCTAAAGGTAAAAAAGATATCACGTAAATTGTGTAGTAATGAATTTAGCTGACGATTTCTCTGTTATTTATCATAACAATCGCCAAAATGTATTTGTTGATTGAGCGTGATTGGTGTGTATTTGTCAAGTGTAGTGACTACAATAATGTCCTAAATACAGTTGTCTTTGAAAGCAGCCACCACACCGACACACTAGTCAGTTACATAAACGTTTACAAGCGGGACTACAGGATCAGTGAAACCGATTAATAAAACTGTATTTTATGCATTGTCCTACTTTCATATTTCTGAGGAGAGAAATAGTTCAGGTGCGTTGTCATATAGAAATTACAAATAAAAATACAATTTGATGGATGTTAACATCAGATGAGGGAGACACTTTCAGCATAATTCACTGCCTCTTGTGTTAACGCCAGTTTATTGTAAAATAGTCGCCAATTTTTGCGAATATCGGTACCGTAGGTTCGAGAATATGTTTTTCATGTACAGCAATCCAGACACACCACTATTATACGCAAACTGACCAAAACAAAAGATACACCACAGTACTGATCAAGCGGTCAAAACCAGCTGAACTGTGTTGCTTTATGAAGACGCGCCATTTGTAAAGGATCACAGCTGAAATGGGGCTAGTGGATTGCCGTGTTCAGATGTAGGATTCTTGGGCAAACATTGCATCAGTTTGGAGAACGTTAACAATATCAAAACAATTACCGCAAAAAGGCCAGTTGTGATAAACAATTGCGGAAAGAGAACACCACCATCGTATTCTTGGCAAACAGATAGAACGCCACAACCACTAGGGAGTAGTAATAATATCAGGATATCATGTAGTAGGTACAATGCACAGAAAGCAGAACAGTGATCCACTGTGCATCCGTAGTGTCCCGTTGTTCAACGTGCTACTTCCAGAACTGCCTCTCTCACGTTATCCTCTGCCAGATGGTGCATTTCCAGTATTCGCCTATTTTATTTATCCTCTCTTACCCATGTGTTTGTTTTACTGTCCCGGTATATGGTGTTTAGATGCTTCTTTCTGTCTTCGTTTCTGCGGCTTCTATCTTCTTCTCGGCCTGTCTGGTGACAGTCCGTGTTTTACTGCTGGAATTACGCGTAAGTTGCACACTTGTTTTATCAATCGGGTTGAAACGTTACTCTTGAACATGTTGTGATAGTTTTCTACTGTTGTCCAGCCGACTGTGAGTCTACTTATAATCTCCTTGTCTTCGTTTTTATCTGTGGTGGTGTATCGCTGTCCCAGGTTTCCGTAATTGTAAACGTTCTCCATCTGCGTGGTGTTCACATCATATTTTATATTACATCTTCAATGTTTCTACCCTAGTAGTTTAGAACCGTAACTAGTTTACCTTGCCTTAATGTCTGTGTACTGTTGTCGTTCTCTCGGATTCTTTCTTGAAACAATAATTTTCCATGTGATCTCTTGGTTATGCTTCTTGGTGCCTTCCGTTACATTATCTTTAGACGGTTTTATGTGTTTCTGCATACATTATCCGTTGTCATTGAATGCCGTTTACCAACATGTCTCATAGTTGCTCTTGTTAGGCTAGATGTCCTATACGTTACGTGTTTGGCGATTGCTTTAGCTACGTTTGTTTCACTTCATTGCGTTACCTCTGTGGTGCTTTCGCTTGTGATCGTTATGGTGTCGCCTAGTTCTTGCAGTGTCTCGGAATCGATTTCGCTGTTCGTGTTGAAATTCGAGCTTCTTTGATTCTATTTGTGAGGTATCTTCTCTTCCACGTCAATCTGGTCTCTTCAACCAAATTGCTTTCGACGTTCGACGCAGATTGAACAGTTTGAACGCATCTTAAGTAGTGTTCTCCAATTATTTTTGCAGCGCACCAACATAGTTTCAATGTTTGTGTTGAGTCTACGGAGAGTACGTAATTCGGCGACAGATGAGCGAAGCTGTATAGATTATAGGTAACCATGCAATGTGATATTTAACAGATTGCTTCGGGTCTGGGCGGGGCGTGCACAGCCCGAGTGGGCCAGTTCCTAGGGGCCAACCAGCCTGTCGGAGCCCTCACGTCTTGTCGAGTCACCATCACCATACAACGTACGTCAAGCTCACTAGGCACCAAGTCTCAGTTATACTCTCGAGTACACACATGACAGTATTGACATTTACCATGACATCCATGACAACTATTAAACTAGCGATGGGAAATGTTACGACAATGACAACCGTCACAATATTTAATATAAATTATGTCATCTGAATAAAAAACAATTGTCTTGACTGTCACTGGATCTGCCAAGACGAAACGACGACTACAACGACAGCGATGACGACTAAAGAAACCATTAGGGCTAAAAACACGTTTACTAAGCAAGAACAACTACGGGAATGATTAAGGTGGTAATTCAACGACAAATTCCGAATACAATTGACGACAATGGCAGACACAGTTACCATTGTAACAACTACAACGACTACGTGAATGGGGCAAACGACTAATATGATACACAATTAGTATGACGACTGATCCAACAATTTGGATGAACATCTGTAATAAATAGCGAGGACTTTATGTTGCGGCCCAAGACCCGTGATACATATGGCCAGAGTAGACAATAGTACAACTGTAACTTGATATCAACTTACTAGCAACAATTAGTGCAAAATAGTGACAGTTGAATTCATCTCCACGAAAACGCGACCGATGCTAAGGATAATTGTGTCTAAATTGTGGAATTCTCTGACTAATGATACAAACACAAACATAAATAATATAAATGCATTTAAATCTAAATACAAAAAGCGTCTATTTTACAAATATGTTACCGAAGAAATATGATTGTTATCGTACTGAAATTTACTATTTTAATATGTGTTAACTGCTGTGTCTTATGTTTGTATAATGACATGTATTGATTCCAATATGTAGACAAGTGCACGTGTGACAACTATAATACGTTTACCTTAATAAAATTTTCTTAAACAAAGGTCAACGACTTCCTGTTTGCCCCTTCAAACATTGTGTATTCACAAGAATACGTATGTGTTTTGTATAATGTATTCAATGTTTTTATTAAAGGAACTACCATAAATAGACAGTTTGCCTCCTTTCAGTGGCCTTGTCAACTTGCGCGGCTGCCGCTGTGTATGGTCTACGGTTTTACATTCCGATGGCATTTACGACAAACAGGTTGGTTAACATTGGCATCATAGCGAATATTTGGTCTAGTTTCACTACGTTGTGTTCGCGATAAACACATACGCACATACATACGTGTACGTAAGCGCGGTGCACGCCTCCGTGTACATGACTACATGTATGTGTGTGTGTGCACGCATGTTCATATAACACACACACACACACACACACACACACACACACGTGCACACGCACACACACACCCACCACCCACACACACATCTGCACACACACACACACACACACACACACACACACACACACACACACACACACACACACACACACACACACACACACACACACACACACACACACACACACACACACACACACACACACACACACACACACACACACACACACACACACACACACACACACACACAAACACACACACAATACCCAACGCAACTGCTTCCTCTCCCTCCCCTGGGGCATGTTTCAGTGAACTTGTGTCCTACACGGCCGGACTTCTTCAAGTTGCCGCTCTCTATGTTCTACTACAGTATGTGGTATGTCACGCATTACATATATAATACACATACACATATCTATATATACACACACACACACACACACACACACACACACACACACACACACACACACACAACACACACACATCACCACAACAAAAATAATTACACATTATGTTATTAATTAATACAAATTTTTCAACATGTAAAAATTATGAGTGTTGGTGAAAGTGGGTGAACACAACACAACTCACATACTAATTCCAAACACACACACACACACACAATACCCAACGCAACTGCTTCCTCTCCCTCCCCTGGGGCATGTTTCAGTGAACTTGTGTCCTACACGGCCGGACTTCTTCAAGTTGCCGCTCTCTATGTTCTACTGGGAGGAGTTGGGGTATGTACCATCATTCATATTATATATATATATATATATATATATATATATATATATATATATATATATATATATATACCAAAAGATGACACAATTTATTTATTTCCAGCCACAACAAATAATAATTACACATTATGTTATTAATTAATACAAATTTTTCAACATGTAAATAATTATGAGTGTTGGTAGAAAGTGGGTGAACAGAATAGCAATTCTCATATATGGTTCTTAATTCCAAAGAAAGAGGCATTATACGGTGCCTATGCGATGTAGTGTCTAGCCATAATAAATATGTGTTTTTATTTATAATTCATAAATAGAAGATGGAACTTATAGTATAGCTTTATTTAAAATGCCTGTATGCTTCACGGTATTCAAAAGTCGTACTCAGTAAACTGAAATAACCTTTGGGAGGAGAATAATGTAATGTAAGTAAATGGAATAATATAATGTGAAAACATCCAGGAAATGACCTGGTGTTTCTAGTTGATGCACAGCGTTTTTCCCGTGTCAGGTCATCGGAAAGAGCGTAGCGCAAGGGACTGGGAGACAGACTTTGTGCGGTGTCATAATGTTCGTCAGTTATTACTTAGTGGGTCTACCTGTCGGCATATACATGATGTTTGCCACTCGCCTAAGGTTTTACGGTAAGTCGTGTCTCAGCAATACAAAGGCAACTGTTTGTTCTCGTGTTCTATTTTCTATAATTAATACGAGCGACTAGTAATCCTAAAAAAAATCACTTCAGTTGCGTTTAACTTAAGCAATTCTGTAGAATCGATGCTAAAAGTAAATGTACACCAACATCACCGAATAGAAGCAAATGGCTGATGGTATCCGATTGTGTTGGTTCCCGTTATTGCTAAACGGTTCCTGCTTGGTGAAGTTGTAGACATCAACCAGACGTAGCCACCGACAAATGTACTTCCGTCTCACTACTGTCACGTGACGTGCATTATAAGCTTTACGAATGGGCAAGGGTCATTCAAACTATTGAACTGTGAACCATGTTGTTATCGTACGTTTCTATGCATATCACCGTGGCTTGCACAATTAAAAGTAATGCTGAGTGTGCACAAGGCAGGCTTGCACGCACGCATGCATGCATGCATACAGTGATGTGTACGAAGTGTAATCTATACTTGAAGGATTGTTGTGGGGTTATGTGCTCGGTGTTGCGCTACTAGATGTCTGCCTTCTGGTCTTTATGGCGCGGATGGACTGGGACAAAGAAGCAGAGAAGGTAGGAATAACGAAGGCAAGGGATGATATTCTTGTCGTCGTACGGAATATCGCTTACAACAAAGAAACAAATATTATATAGTTTTGTTTAAAAATTCAATTCACCTATCGGTTAAACATTGTTTCTAGATGCTTTCAAAACGTTTAGTTTTTAATCGATTGATTTGAGCTTTTACCTAATCTAGAACAAAGCGATGTACCGAAATTAATGTAGAGTATTCTGCAATAAGAATGTTAAGGACTAGGACTACATCTCAGGGACAATGATACAAAGTTACGTTAAAGTTATTCCCGTTGCGTAATATTATTATCACGCTGAGTGTACAACGAAACAATAGGTCGTTGTGTTGGTAATATTGTTGTTAATCATCTGACATACGCTGACGACCTATTTCCGTGTTTTCATTCAGCCAAATAACTAAACGTTCTCTCGATACTTTTTATCGTCTGTCTAACTGACGTTCAGTATAAAGCCATAGTAAATCGCTGGCAATGTATTTTGTTCTACAATTGTAAATGTTCCAAAGAAACTACTCCAGAGAACAGTACAACTTCGCCACCTATTGCAAATTATTTGGACGTTAACGTGTAACGACTTTCACGATAAGGCTGACATTCAAGCCAAACTTGAGACTGACGTGTGCTAATAGTTATATATTACATCAAAAGTTTATCTTTCGTTTATCTGCCATAGAGAAAAAGATGATTACGACACACCTTAGTGTGAAATACAAACATTGCTATTGCTCTGGTTGGTGTAAAATTGTGTTTTTCATTATTATCACTCTGATTGTACAACTAAACATTAGGTTATTGTCTAGGTAATTGTCGTTAATCACTTCACATATTCTGACGACTGACGTTTGTATTTTCGTTCATCCAAATATCTAAAACCTGTCTTGATATATATATATATAATTATATATATATATATATATATATATATATATATATATATTAAAATATATATATATATATAATGACTATCGGACTGTGTTCAGTATAAATATAGTAAATCACTAGCTATGTATGTTGATTATAATTGCAAAGGAATCCACGCAAAAACTGTAATTTGTAATGACTTGTGTGATGGGGCTGACATTAAAGCCAAACTGAGACTTCTGTGTGCCAATAGTAACATGTTACATCAACAGTTTATATTTTGTTCATCTGCCATAGAGGAAGATGTTTAAGAAAAACGGTAGTTTGTTTAAACTTTTTTTGTGAAATAAAAACAAACATTGAAATTATTATAACTTTGGTTGTTGTAAACTGTGATGTAGTGGCCGGTTATCTTTGTCTACGACTGATGTGTCTGGCCGTGGTGTCTCAGTGAGTGTGTATTTTCATAGGCCCAGCAGCGCGCTGGTGTCGATCCAACAACCGGAAGTGTTAAAAGTGACCGGCCAAAAAAGGATCACACAACGAAGTCACAGACGGATGAAAAAACGAAAAGTGAGTTTGAGCAATTTCGGGTAAAACTACTCTATTTAGATTAACACTTGAACATGTGATCCGGCTGCCAGTTTGCCCCAAGACTGTGCATGGTGCAAAAGGCTGACGGTGACCAAGACGTGAACAATGACGCGAAGGAACACACGTGACACACATAGGTTTAAAATGTAAAGACACCTCGTATATTAAATGATAACTTATATAGGGTGACATAAATTCAAGCACGCGACGCCGCGTACGCACACACATAATATGTATTCGAACATACCCGGTGATACCCTACCAACACACACACCCACACCCACACGCACGCGCACCGCGCACGCGCACGCACACGCACCGCGCACGCCACGCACGCGCACGCGCACGCGCACACGCACACGCTTTGTCGTTGCGCTATAAATAGCCATATCCGTCTTCGTTATGGGAGTATAAACCACTCATTAATGTTGTGTATGCTCACGCGCGACAAATATCATCACAGACGAGAACGTGTGAGTGGGGAGATTGGGATAAACGGAGAAATTTCAAACAATATATTTTATGCTGTGCTATTTGAGGAATCGGTTGACAAACCATAGCCGTCTATTTTCAGTTTTACCTCCGACCGCTGGAGACCAAGAAACACCACCACTCGGTTTGACGTGGAGACAAGTCATTTACCGCCGTCTGTCTGTGTGTCTCCTCTTCCTGTTCATAGTTGTCGCGGGGATAGTGTGTCGCGTCAACATTCACGTGCAGCACGGAGGTTGACCCCGGGACAATGTAAGCCTTGTTTTATAAATATATATATATATATATATATATATATATATATATATTAGTACGTACGTACATACATACATACATACATACATACATACATACATACATACATACATACATACATACATACATACATACATACATACATACATACATACATACATACATCATATATACATATATACATCATATCATACATCATACATCATACACATACACATACATACACATACACATACATACACATACACATACACATACACATACACATACACATACACATACACATACACATACACATACACATACACATACACATACACACATATATATATATATATATATCATACATACATACACATACACATACACATAACATACACATACACATACACATACACATACACATACACATACACATACACATACACATACACATACACATACACATACACATACACATACACATAACACACACACACACACACACACACACACACACACACACACACAACACACACACACACACACATACAAACAACACACACACACAACACACACACACACACACATACATGCATACATACACACATACATACACACACGTATGTAGTACATATATACATATACATACAAGCATACATACATACATGACATGACATACATACATACATACATACATACACATACATACATACATACATACATACATACATACATACATACATACATACACAATACATACATACATACACACACACACACACACACACACACACACACACACACACACACACACACACAACATACATGCATACATACATACATAATTATAATACACACTACACACCACGCTGGTTAACTTGTTTACAAACAAATTAATAAGACTGATACATACCATGAACTGTATTTTTATCTTAAAGACGTGTAGATATAATTGCCGCCTTTTGTATTCACTGTTCACATGATGAATACTTCAAACAGTTTGCGCGAGTGGTCTGGGGCGCTGATGATGACGAGGCGGATGGTCACACATTCAGTGTCGCTGCAGTCGCACTCAAAGACGCACTGCCCGGGCGTGTTGTCGCAGAAGGAAGGGTTGTTGTGGTAGGGCAGCATGGCTGACTGGTCGCCCTCCGTGTACACCATTGTCGCCGGGAAGTCGAGACAGTCTCCTTCGTCCACCACTGCCGTCACGGTCAGACGGCTGCGGACTGCAAGCGACAACTCGACCTTCAGAGTAAAACCTTTATCGGATTCTCGTGTCGTCACTTGTTGGCAGGTGGCGTTGTTCAAGTCAGTGACGTCAGACGTGTCGTAGGCGTCGCGATATCCGCTCACTTGGTTCAAACTCTGCGAACATAAGTGCATTATGAAAAGGATATATTCAAGCATCTAATAACACTGCTATCTGGATGCATAAACGATATTTTGTGATTACCGGATATAGATGTTCACTGCTATGTTGTTGATATATTGTTTAAAATTTCGTTGTTGTCAAGTTTTTACCACAAGTAAAGAAACAATTGCTGCACAACATATAGGAAATTTCAGAAATTTAGAAAATGTCAGAACAACTATTGTAACCCATCAAGCCGTTATTGCGGCGAATGACAATGCTGCAGTCACCCACGCTCGCGTATGCACCAGTGTTTGCGCACATCATACACGTGCACCATGCCGTAAATCGCACGCATAAGCAGGTATACGCATCCAAATTCACAAACACTCGGACGCACGCCTGGATCAGAAATGGCGGAAACTTTTACAAATCATAACATGTCCTATTTCACTTATGTGTTGATAATCTAAGTCATCGAACATATTCGTGCCTTTGATGTACGGGAATGACTCCCATTTGCTGCAACTCAACTGGGGCGCACTGAACAGGGTTATTCTCGTAAAACTGTACCCATTCATTTTAGAGTAAATGGAATGTTATGTATGTCCAAAGACTAGACAACTAAAAAAACAGCCATCAGTGTTTTACAACTGAGAGAATCCTGTAAAGAAAAATTACAAAATAGCTGTTGTTTAACAAAGAACCCCACATACAATGCGATAGAGAGGACATAACATTTTTGCTGAAATATAAATAGCGAAAGATCATAAAAAAACGTACTCAACTGACTATCTGGCTTAATGCCAAAACTCAGAAGTCTGTGCATGTTTTAAGCGAAGCTTGCGTTGTTCACTTCCGAAAAGTGCATTTAATCTCGATTTTCATTAATGGGGCGATCACACTGGCCCGAATGAGCTTCCGTTTCTTTTCCGTATACGAAAGTGGTGTGATTTTTTTAAACTGGCCGAATGTCCCTCCGAATTTTTTTCTCCCAAATGTATCACCGAATGCTTTCCGTTTGTTTTCCGAATGTTTTCAGTATGGTCTCAGAATGCTTTCAGAACAGACCGAATACTTTCCGCATGTTGACTTCGAAAGGTTTCCTTTCCGGACGCTTTCCGTATGCTTTTTGAATGCTTTCAGAACACGGCGAATCGACTTAGAATGGACTGAACTTTTTCCGCATGCTTTCCGAAGGATACTGAAAACGTTCGGAAAGCATTCGTCATGTTCTACGTCCATTCGGGGTGTTCGGAAAGCACACGGAACCCAGCACCTCCAAATTTTCATTCCGAATGCACCACGAACTAGACGCATGCCGCAAGCTCCTAGAATACTTCCCGAATACTTCCCGAATACACATGGACGCCACATTCAGATGGTCGATGAAAAAATTAAACATTTTTTGGAGCTACCGAATGCCGTTCCGTATGCATCCGTACGGAGCCGAACAGCCAATATGCTCATAGAACACTCCGAATGCTTCCCGAATATGATCCGTTCGCTCCCCGAACACCCAAATTCCTATTCGGAAAACAAACGGAATGGCATTCGGGCCAGTGAGATCGGGCCATTAGTAGTACAACATATAACACAATGGAATAATTTAATAAAATGCTATCTTTTGTTTTAAAGAGTTCACTTACCCCATATACCGCTACTGATTAAATTTACAATTCGTATTCGAGTGACTCGTGTTCTTTTCGCTCCAAAGTCTGTGGTCCACCACCACTCATTGTCCTTATCCTTTGGGTAGACGAAAGTGGCGACGTTTCCATCGACCCCAAGGGATGGCTTTCTGCCGTGGACTGAACTCATGAAGGTCGGCTTTCACACAGCAACGTTCCCATCGGTTGATCCTAATACATAACTAGTAACGTAGGATGAAATGTAGGGATGATAGGGTGGTGCAAAACAAGAACGAGGTCAAATGTCGAAGTCAATTAGCGTACCTGGCGGATAGGTGGTAAACTATAAAACAAGGCAAAGGTCAAGTGGTGTCCCCAGGCGGAGAAGTCATGAACTGCTACCGCCAAAATTCGTGTCTTATTTTTAAACTGGGTCAAAAGGGTTAAAGGCAATTAATCGCCCCTTGGTCGTTAAGTCGTGAACTACAAGGTGAGTCAAATGTCAATAAGGTCCCTCTGGAGATAGTTCATAAACTAGTACTACCAAAATGTGTGTGTCATATGTTTTAATTCGATCCAAAGTGAAGTTGCGCTTCCTGCTAGCCGCGGCGTATTGTTAATATGATTAAACATAAAATCGACATATAACTCAGAAAGGTGGGATATAATTAAATAGATAAGTTGGACTCTCAATAAAATAAAGGGCTTCCTTGTCCACCTGCCATTTAGAGTTGATTCTCTCGGAGGCAGTCTTATTAAATCTTGTTAAGCATTAAAGTCGACATTGAGCAATAAAGTCGACATTGAATATTAAAGTCGACTTTGAACAATAAAGTCGACATTGAACAATAAAGACGACATGGAACATTAAAATCGACATTGAACAATAAAGTCGACATTGAACATTAAAATCGACATTGAACAATAAAGTCGACATTGAACAATAAAGTTGAGATTGAACATTAAAGTCGACATTGAGAAATAAAGTCGACTTTGAACAATACAGTCGACATTGACCATTAAAGTGGACATGCTCTAGGTCTTGTTAATTATTGTTAACCATTGACCATTACAACGACATTGAGCAACAAAGTCGACATTGAACATTTAAGTCGACTTTAAACAATAAAGTCGACATTGAACATTAAAGTCGACATTGAACAATAAAGTCGACATTGAACATTAGAGTCGACATTGAACAATGAAGTCGACATTGAACATTAAAGTCGACATTGAGCAATAAAGTCGACTTTGAACAATAAAGTCGACATTGAACATTAAAGTTGACATTGACCATAACAGTCGACATTGAACAATTATGTCGACATTGAGCAATACCGCCCACCGACCGACCGACCGACCGACCGACCGACCGACCGACCGACCCACCGCACCGACCGACCGACCGACCGACCGACCGACCGACCGACCGACCCACCCCGACCCACCCACCCACCCACCCACCGACCCACCGACCCACCGATCCACCGACCCACCGACCCACCGACCGACCCACCGACCAAATGTTATCTTATGTTTAGGTTTCTAAATAAAAGTCGTCTTCATCTTCATTATAAATAATGTACTGACCATCATCCCTTACACCCGACATACAGTGGGCATGCCAGGTCAGTGCTGATGCAGTGCTATCTTACATTTCTATCCGACATGAGTGAATGAACAGCTTTAGCAACACAGAGGGGGCAAGGTGTCCTGGACCGAATGCAGTATATTCCTCGTCCTGCAACAACCGTAAGCTTCAGAGTCTGGTACTGATGGGTTAGGTCCAAAAGCACGAAGCTCACTTACATGCAAAAGAGATCTGGATACATTTTGTTGGAAAGCTCTAACTGTGGCTGGCAGTGAAAATAGCTTTGGAGCAAAAAACCCTACTTTTACTTACTTTGGAAACCAAAATTTGTTGTGTGTTTCCGCATGGTATTAATATCTATGTTAATTGTAGTAAGCCACAAAGAAGTGTGTGGCCTTCTGACAAAGGTGGGCCGCTGGTTTTCCTCATTTGTTGTGGGAACACTTACCACAAGTAAGTGATTGACTGAGTAAGAGAGTAACTGAGTGAGTCAGTCAATCTAGTAGACAGTCATTAATGAAATAATTCGTTAATTGGTTAATTAATTCAGTCAGTCAGTCAGTCAGTTGGTGATTGTGTGAGTGTGTAAGTGATCGATAGGTAGGTGGCTATGCACCTACTAAACTCACAATTGAAAGTAAAAATACTGTTTTAATCAATAAATACTTACTAATATAGATGAATGATTCAGTCGTTTCCCATCAGAAGGCATCGCTGGAACATCGATGTGACAATTAAAGACCCCGTGTGCGGCTAGTCATGCATGTCGACATTACTGCTCACATCCGGTGTCGCTTCACAAAATCAATACAAAATACACCGGTCGTCGAAACCACTAACTAGGTTTAAAATGGGGCATTCTAAAAAAGTACACGTAATGCAGTATAAGTGAGAGTTAATAGAGTGAATAGGTCAATTTTGTTATGCATATAAATCATTTCATTAAGATGCCGCTGATATTATCCCCACTATTGACATTTCAAACCTGTGTTTACTGGTTCATTCCGGCAGTTTCTTCGGCGTGCATGCTTGTGCTAAAAAGGTAAGCTCGTACATAAAATCGTTGGGGCAGTACTTTAAACGTTTTCCAGGGCAGATATTTTCAGTCGACCAAAATGTCGACCTCACAGGGACAACCTAACCACTGTGCAAAACGTCAAATTTTGTTTTCTTGATGGTTTGAAATCTACTTTAGTGTTAGCTAAAGACTATAGTGTTAGCCATTTAGAGCAGTACTCTTTATGATATATATTTAACTTTACACAAAGATGTACAAGATAATGCAACACAAAAACGTAATTACCTTAAAATATGTATTTTGTATATACAATGTTTCGCAGGCGCCATGGAGGAAAACCAAGACACGCCGTATGACGTAGCGAGTTCCCAACGAGGCTTGTTCCCATACGGCTTCTGGCAAGAGGCTCGTGAGCTGTTCTGTCTTGCCTGGCCGACCGTAAGCAATCCCACAGCAATCGCAGTGCGACATAAGCCGGTAATTCGACATTCCCATCGGTCTTTTGCTGGTGTCACTTTACATATATTACTGTCGTGAGTAGTACACTGTCAATTGTAATTGCTATATAGGAGTTTAATTTGTTTTATGTTGCTCTTACAGTTTTTGATCTGCAAAAAAGGAAATCAACTAAGTTCTTGGGTGAACTTAATCTCAGAGAGCCGGTTTGGTTTTCGGCAATTTCCCCCAAATCGTCTTAGTGACAAACACTGACAGATACTATTTGAATGTGAGACTAAACAATAGGTCGTTGTCTAAGTAAGTGTCGTTATTCACCTCGTATACGCCGACGACTGCCTCGTGTATTATCGTTCTGCCAAAGAGCGAAAACCTCTCTTGATATGCGTAACGTCTGTCAGACTGATAATGTAAGTAGTTATATGGGGGCTTTTGGAGCTCACTTAAATAATCAAGGTCACAGCTGTCTCGGAGGCTCTCATTGGTGCATGTGACCAGATCATAAGATCCGGAAGCCGCCATGTTGGTAATTACGTTAAGGACAGAATAATTGCGATTTTTCTGATAGGTCCTTCTATGGTCGAAGTGTGTTGTGATTGGTTCGTGCGTTTTACCCAGAATCCCTGACGACATCCGGTTACACGACCGACGGCATGATCCAATCCGACTACCAAGGTCAAGATGAGCGACAAAAGGGGATGCTAAAATTAATGGTTATCGATACACCTTTGCGCAATTGCTAGGAGTCGAGTCATTTCATTGGTCATCTTGATGATCCGGAAGCCGCCATTTTAGTCATTAGGTTAAGGTCAGAATGTTTGCGACTTTTCTTATTGGTCCAAGTTCTCGTGTAACTGTGCAAAAAGGTCATGAGTCATGTGAAATGTGTTTACGCTGCGTTCTCGAGTAACTGCGCAAAAGATCACGAGTCATGTGGAATGTGTTTACTTAAACATGGTGAGAAAACGTATGCATTTACAGTGATCTTCGAAAGGAAAACAACAGTTACCAATGATGGTGTCCGACGCATTCGGTCGGGTTTTTAGCTCGGTCGAGCACGCGTACCAGTACAGGAAGGCGTTAGACGTCGACTGCGGGATATGCGAGCAACAATAGGATCTAATCTGGCTACAGAGGTCAATATCCTTCCGACTGTCTTTTCATTGGTTCACGTTCACCCAGTAATGTGAGAGTCAAAAGGAAGTATAAATGTTATGCGTCGAATAGTTTCAATGGTCGACTTCCATGATCCGGAACGGAAGTTGTCACAATAACATACTTATTTTGTAATGACAATTCCTCTAGCCATTAACCGCGACATAAACGAGTGACTTCTGCGTTGATAGATTCCGTGTTTTGTGTTGTGACAATTTCAAGACGTGCATAGTCGAATGACGAACGTAACCAATAACGAAACACCGATCAAAATTATATTTTTAATAAGAACAAAATGAATACACGGAATATAGACGAAGCGTATTAAAACATACACTAAACTATTCTACACTTACAATTGTAATTTATATATCTATTAAAACATAATTACATTACCGCACACACTAAACAATTTACTCTTAAATTATATATATATATAATATATATATATATATATATATATATATATATATATATATATATATATATATAACATACAATACACTATTCTACACTTAAAATTGTAATTTATATATTTAATAGAAAACAACTTGCATGCGCGCACACACTGAACAAATTTACATAAAACAAATGGCATGGCCAATTGTTTTTGCGCAGTTACTCAAGATCGCGGCGTAAACACATTCCGCATGACTCACGATCTGTTGCGCACTTACTCGAGAATGTGGCGTAAACACATTCTACGTGTAATGATTTACTTTACTGCGCAGAAAGGAGTAACCAATCCAACATACGTTCCAAGAATGTGGCATAAACACATTCCTTTTCCAGTTTAACAGACCAACAGTAAACAAGTATGTTATTGCACAGTTATTTGGGCAAACTCTCCCTTACCGTCTACATGTCATTGTCCCGCACGTCGCACAACAGCTTTCCGAGAGTGTTTCAACCGTTTTTGTAGCCACGACCAAGCCCCCAGAACCCTTCTTTCGATGCTACGAATTCCACCAGTTCAGCATTTCCAGTTGCCAACAAGGCTGCTCTCAACTCCTTCGATGTCTTGAACTTTGCAAACAATAAATGCCGCATCCAGTGGACTCGAACGTCATTCCAGCCAGACCTCGTCTCCCCGATCTGTTTGCTTTTCAATTTAGCCAGGCGCGCATGTTTAGCTGCTTTGATGCGCTCTGCGCAGTCGACGTCGCCGTGGTACAACGCCTTCCTGTACTGGTACGCATGCTCGACCGAGCTAAAAACCCGACCGAATGCTTCGACACGACACGGGAACAAGTTTGACAATGGCGAATCGACACCAGCAAATTCAATGCGCTTTGGTTTCTTTTCGTCGTCCATGTTTTGGCAAAGTTTGTCTGACACAACCGTTTCACTATATAGCTGCGTCTGGCACCACATGGGTAAGTGTTACCATTTCGAAGGTAAATCACCAGGTTTAATCACACCAACGGCATAAATGTCGCTTATATATATGCTATGTCGCCGTTAACCGCTAGAGGGATTGTCGTTACATGAAGGTAGGTCATAATGATGACTTCCAGATCATCGAGTCGACATGACTCGTGATCTTTTGCACAGTGACGTGACGTAAACATATTCCGCATGGCTCGTGATCTTTTTGCGCAGTTACTCGAGAACGCGGCGTAAACACATTTCACATGACTCATGATCTTTTGCGTAGTTACGTGGCGTAAACACATTCCTCATGATTTATGATCTTTTGCGCAGTTACTCGAAAATGTGGCGTAAACACATTCAATATGACTCATGATCTTTTGCGTAGTTACTCTAGAGCGTTGTGTAAACACATTCCACATAACTCATGACCTTTTTGCGCAGTTACTCAAGAACGTGGCGTATACACATTCCTCATGACTCATGATCTTTTTGCGCAGTTACACGAGAACTTGGACCAATCAGAAAAGTCGCAACCATTCTGACCTTAACGTAATGACTAAAATGGCTGCTTCCGGATCATCGAGTGGACCAATGAAACGACTCGACTCATAGCAATTGCGCAAAGAGGTATCGATAACCATTAATTCTAGCATCCCCTTTTGTCGCTCATCTTGACCTTGGTAATCGGAATGGATCATACTGTCGGTAGCATAACCAGATGTCGTCAGGGATTCTGGGCAAAACGCACGAACCAATCGCAACACACTTCGACCGTAGAAGGACCAATCAGAAAAGCCGCAATCATTCTGTCCTTAACGTAATGACCAAACTGGCGGCTTCCGGATCTGATGATCTGATCACGTGGACCAATGAGAGCCTTCGAGACAGCTGTGACCTTGATTATTTAAGTGAGCTCCAAACACCCCCATATAACTACTCATGTTAAATGCGCTTTTTTTGAGTTTGGGTTGCGCTGACAACATAATCGGCACATCCCGCGATCGCTCGACGGACAGCCACACGTGCGTGGACAGCCAGTCTCTGTCACGCCACACGACCGTCTCGTGGTAAAACATTACGCACCATGTAGGCCCTACAGGAGCGCCAGGGAACGATGTCGTTTCGATCGGCCCAGTGAGTTGTCTCTTGTTTCGGCCGCATATTTTCACACCTCGAAGTTGAAAGCTACATCTACATGGGACAGAGGAACAGCATCAAAGACAAAAACCAAGACAAAGAGATTCAAAGAGTAGAATCTTCTGCGCTGGAAGTTTACAGTTGACTTGAAAATGATGAACCCTACTGACACAAGTTGCCCTATATCCTCTGGTAACACCCTTTGTGCTGTAATCATAGTATCTGTCAAATATCAGATACACGTCCTCGACCCGTAACCCTTTTCCTATGGCATATTTGAAGTTCGCTATATAGTCCTAGACATACACATCTGCAGGCCAAGGAACTACCCAGAGTATTGCTGAGCCATCGAGCACACTAACATTTGCACCACCAGCAGCTCTATCAGATACCTCAATTTGGAGAATTTTCTTCAAGGTAGATTTCGATTTCGATTTCAATTTCGCATATCTCCAGTATCATCAATCACGGACGTTGGAACTGGCGCAGATTCAAGACCAAGCACATCCTTAATGTCAATGTCCCGCCCGCTAGCCTGTAGGCCAATCACCATTGAGTAAATTGGTATCAAATACTTTCACGGCTCCGACGTTCACCTGCTTCCTTGCATGATCCATAGTAACAACTTTCTTCGTGATGGTTTCATAAAGTCCCTGCGGTAACCGACTTTCGAAAACTTTCCTTTGTTCAATCCCGATTGTGAAAGCATTGTTTACATTGACTTCAGTTGAACCAATCTGGCCGCTAACTATATTGACTACACCACTGCGGTGTGCCGCAGAATCTAAAGGAGTAATGCAAGTGTCGAGTTTGTGTCTGATTCCATCTCGGTCTCTCTTGTCTTCAGCGATCCTGGCTTTTGCCTCTTGTTTGTGTGTTGTCCCCACCTTGCTTTGAGTGTCCTCCTCCGTCATGTCATCCAGATCAGAGTCCAACCTGCTGCATGCATGCAGACTAAGGGCCCATACCTTCAGCGTTTCTGGCTTAAGCGTGATGCCAACCACCCCCCCCCTGGAGCATGTCCATATCGCATGAAGGTCGTCTCAATCATCATAACGCTCCAGATGCCATTCCATAAGCCAGCAGAATGGTGCATGACATGCTCGCCCTTCATGAAGTGTGACAACACCTATTGTGGTAGCTGATCCATCTCACGAAGGTAGCACAACCCATGTCTCGCATAGTTCATATGCCCCGCAGCAAAGAAGTATGGTAGCATTTGCTTGTAGGTAGCCAGATGAAGTGGCCAGTCACCTTCGCGCTCAGCCTATATGAACATCATGGTGAGCAGGACAGGTTTTATCAAGACACCGACCCAAAGTTTGGTAGTTTGACTCTTGCTGCCTTCGGTTTCGAGAATTTGCATGAGGTCACCACTGCAATGTAGTGGTTTATCCTGAATGATTCCGCGAAGTGCCTCTTCAGCTACAATTCGTAATGCTCTGACGTTCTGTGGAAACTTTTTCCAGTGAGCATTTTCGACCCACCGCCAAACACAGAGGACATTATATCTGACAGACCGGTATCAGCCATCAGTGTTCCGATAGAACCAATGAAGCTCATTAGAGAGTGTATCCCTCCCAACCGTAGAATAACATTTGAGAACCTTTCTGGATAAGTCCACTGAACTTCTTAAGCGACCCTACCCTGTATATGTGCAAATCACAAGTAAAAACTACGAACTGTTGCCCGATATTGCGTGTGTAAACCTGTGCAAAGGCCATTGATGTCATCATGGTATCTGGGTGTGACGGGATCATGTATATTAAGGGAAGGTAAACAGCCTTCGTCTTTTGTTGTGCTGAATGACCCTGTCGACGTGCAGCCCCAGTAGTGTACCCAGTGTACTCAGGACAATCTAGTGTGTTGTTCATGTCTAGAAGGAACGCGAAGTCCATCTCACTGGCTCTTCCCTTTGAAATTACTTGTTGTGCAGCATACGCAGGGGCTGAACTGATCGTTTGGGGATGTTCTGTGGCATAGGAGGCTTCTTGGGACCATTATATATCTCTATCTCGACGTCATACTCGAGTGGCTCAACCACGTCTTTTCACACACCTAATGGTGTCTAGATCTTCCTGGACTGTTTCACTACTGTTACTATCTGGTTGTGTGAGCAGCATGGCAAAGAAATGGGTGGATGACTTTCCGTTTGGAGACGATATGTCAGTATCACAATTGTCAACAATAACCTGAACTAAGCTTGAACTTGAAGTTGATAGGCCTGGTAGCGAAGGTTCCATGGTTGTGGCTTTGGCAGCTGAATGTTTAAAACGCCGTACTTCATCGTAGGTGCATGTAACACCATACTTTTGTAACACTTTGATAAGTTTTGTTGATCTCCTCATCTTGATGCCAAGAGTAATTTGCAAACTAGTGGGAAGGTTTTTCATCACCCCAGTTACCAATGAGAAGTGCAGGTAGTGCCCTATCTGGGTTAGGAGACAGCTTCCCTAAAAGTGTCATCAAAGTGTCCCTCACAGTCTCTCTACATTTCTGTCGGTTAACCCTAGTGTCATAACAATCTTTATCTAATGTTATTAGTTTGACCTCATTCCTGATGACTTCGCACAGTTTGTTGATTGTTACATCAATGTCCTCGTCTTGAACCAATCGCATACATTTTGCAGCTATAGATCGCAAGCTATCAATGTCAGCTAACCCTGGAGACTTTAAAACCACCAACTCAACTACGAAGCATTCGCATAGGTTTGGGACAATTAAACGACGTGTCAGCCTATCACCCCCGAATTCTTTGTATGCTTCATGCAACTCAACTGAATTCAGGAAGCCGGACGAGTCTCTGATAATTACAACAAGTGGTTCAAAGGCACGATCAATGTTAACTTGGCTATCAGACTTGGTTGCAGCTGAAGCAACTTCTTTTTTTTTGTCTGACAAAAAAGCTATTTCGGCAATCCACATGATATCTTGCTTCAGCTGCGTGAAGGTCACTTACAACGCTATCTACTCTTTGCCGCACGTCTGATACCTCATCTTGACGCCGTTCGCAGGCTTCAATAATAGTTTGCTTGAGTGACTTCTTGCCACCGCCTATTTCCCGACATGAGTATGCTGGTCGCCAACGTTTTGGGTTTTACGGATCCTATTCAAGCACACAAGTTTCACCACAAAACAAACAATGTTCTTTGAAGATAAATCCTTGTAGTGATGAACGTCTCCTGGTCTTTGGTGGAATGTAAGACGAATAACTTTCTGGATTCTTCCTTTTGTGCCTTTCAACCTGGATGCTTGAAGTGTATGTTGAAGCACAGTTTCTGTGACATTTAACTGTGCATTCAGGATTTTTATTAACGTTTTCCTCAAGACGTTCATGATACCTGTCCCTTAGATTGTGCTATGCTTGATAAAGTTTTGAATTCTGACAGGGCCAGTGTCTTTCAACGGTTCGGTCGTATTCTCACATCCAACTTTGGACACGAAAAAGCACTGTTCTTAATTCATTTTTTACTATTAGTGAAGCACATGAAAAGACAATAGTGAATTATTAGTGCCCGTCTATTAAAATATGATATTTACATAATACTTAGTTCTAATCGATAGCTTGACCCCTGAAACCTAGGTATAGAGACAAAATTCACCTTCCTAGGGTGAATAGGTAGGGAATTATGGTCATTTATAGGTAATGGCGGCCATCTTGGACGCCATCTTGAATTTTTAAAATTGCTCAAGGGTGACAACATGTCATCAAGCAGTTTTTTGAAAATATAGACCCTTGGCTACCAAAATCAACAGTAAAAAATTAATACAACAATGCAAGGTTAAGGGGGAAAATGGCAGTTGGCTCCCAGACTAAAGATATTTGCTGTCTATCTTCAAGCCTCTGGTTTCCCAAGTCAGTCGTCGGAATATGCCTTCGCGTGCTACCGTAAACAGCTTGGGTGTTGTGGAATCTCCCTGCCGTATATTGGTATATCTCCAGATATTGATCTTGTTGCTTTCTGTGTGTAGGTGGACTGTCTTCGGGCTGTTAGTCTAGATTTCCTTCAATAGTTCGATGTACACATCTTCTATCCCCTGTGCTTGAAACGAGGTCAGTATATCTTGAGTTTGCATGGAGATGGAGGCTTTAGCGTAGTCGACGAATGCGATGCAGAGTGGGATATTATATTCTCTGCACTTCTCCTTCAGTTAGTTTACGACGTGGATGTGGTCTGTCGTTGAGTATCTACTTCTGAAACCAACTTGCTCTCGAGGTTGGTTTTCGTCGAGCTTCTTCTCTATCCTTTTTGTTAGTACTTTCGTAAGTAGTTTATAGATGTTTGATAGTAGACAAATCGGTCTGTAATTATTGAGGTCTTCTAATTTCCCTTCTTGAAAATTATCACCATCTTAGTGTTCTTCTACGCTGCGGCTATTCGTCTTTCTGATAAGCATTTAGTGTACAGCTTAGCAAGTGTCTTCGACATGGTAGACAACAATGACATCAACTGCAATATATAAATGACACAGAATAAATGTAACATCATTATATAATCTGTATGTATTTAGTGCTTAAAAACTATGTGCATGAACACGCATACAAAGGACAGCGTTACAAAAACAACATCCATATGTTCACTTTTGCTTGCCAACACATGCACAAAGAAAATAAACAAATGAAATTAAACTCACAAATCAGTTTAAATTACTAATAAAAACATATAAGTCATAACGATGCACGACTTATGTAATATTTAATAAAATAAGGTCAATGTAGTGCTGTAAATGAGAACGTACTAAAATAACTAGATATTATAACATTCATGGCTTCCTTGGTGAAATGTTGAAGGTGCTTTACTTTGTATTTTACTTTGACAAAAACCACGATGTAACATGTGTCACAAGCCACCAGGTCTTTAAAGACTTCTGGAAGGCTACACGCGCATAAAAGCTCTATTACAAATGTGTCCATGTCAATTGTTTTCGTGTAGTAGATACACTTTTGAAAAAGGGATTAACTTGTTTGATTTGATACATGCCACTAAAATTGTTTTCTTAACACAATCATGTCAAAGTTCCATGATTGTGATTGTTTTTCCAATCTTTATAACCTTTCGTTCAAAATTCAACAATATTGACTATTGCAAATATTCCACAGTGTAATGTTTGTTGGGTATTGCTGTTGTTTGTACTGCACCATGTGGTGTTCCAGCAATTATATTGACAATTTTGATTCCGTTGACATCTTGTTCTGCTATCTGATGTAAGAATGTGGCAGATTTTGTTCCTCTACAGACTTGGGGCAAAGTACAAGTTCATGAGTACACGTTCAGCGTACACTAATGATGGATGAATACAGTTACGAGTATAAGTACACTGCTAAAAGCTGAGCACGAGTATATTCTTGTTTAACTACGGCTACATTAAACAAAATGAAATAATAACACATCTGTATACCTAAACATGATTAATTAATCTACCAGTAATTAATACTACTAAGGAAAAGTGAATATGCAATGGCAGTTGATAAATGTTTTATGAGGAAAACTGCAAACATCAACATTGAATTTCACTGTGTTGGCATTCATTTCAATTGCATCCTATGATCATAGGCTTTTTGCATCTATTTGCCACTGCATGAAATGAACATTCATGAATAGTTCAAATGTTGACGCTATCAGGCTGCACCATTTAGAGTGGAATACTTTCTTAGCTATGCTAAATAGCCTTTTAACTGGGCTGACGAGGCAGGATTGCTGAGGTGGTGATGGACGAACTAACCAAAGTAGGAAAATGGGCACAAAGGCAATCTCCTTATATTGGAAGTTTGCAACTTATATTTTCTGATTATAGACTACATTTGCTGAGATGGTTAGCATATGTCCATATAACAAGCTCTAACTGTCGTAGAACTTTTAACAAGTACATTGTTACGGATTTCTTGCGCCCCAGGTCTGATACACTAATACCTGAACATGCTACGAACTCTAGGAATATCTGTATACATTCATATTACACCTATCTTTATATCAGGCTCCTTGAATACTGATTCAACAGACTCTAGGAAATATTATCAATTACTATCTGTCTTATGTTTGTGTACTGACATATGATTATGCAGTAAGCCAATCTTTGAGTATTCATATCAATGATATTTCTTGTTTTATTAGTTGTCTGGCATCGGGTAGTATTACACTTTTCATTTAACATTATTTTCATAACATATCTACCAATGGTATTATTTTTAGAAAAAAAGATAAAGGATTTATATATGGTGTACTTTAATAGCATGTATAATTATATAAACTTCCCTGGTGTTGTAAGATCTAGTGGTAAAAGATATATGTTAACAATCTTGACCTTGATTACAAGTGCTAATCTGTAAACCACCTGCAAAGTAAGAACAAAATAATAATTTTGTGTCATATTAGCAAGAAAATGGATAGGTTTTTTTGGCAACTGTATTTATAGTTATTTGATGGTTTACTGTAGGTATGATCCCATATTTTATTCGTTCTGTGTAATTTTGTAGACACAAGTAGGTGTAATCAAACATGTATAACGTGTGTACATTTATACAATGTGTACATTTGTTGATGTAATACTGACAATATTTTGATGATAAACAATCATAAATAAAAACGATGCAATCAATAAAAATGTGTTGTCACAATATTGATGCACTTAATATAACATATCCCAATATAGAATTTCTAAAAAAGGAGCCAAGCTTTGTTATCAATCATTTAATATTGGTAGCGCAATGGTCCGGTGGCTAAAGCTTCGGACTCTCGACTGCGAGAACCCAGACTCGGGTCGGGTGCTGCCATGTCAGATCTTGGGCAAGTTTCTTTCACTAAACATTACTCCAGTTCACCCAGCTGTATGATGAGTACCTGGCTATTGTCACTGGTGCGTATATGTTTACGAATGGTATTTGAACATTAATTGCAGCATGGCTGGATGCTTCCCAGAAAGGCCTAGATATTTTTTCAATTCAGGAGGGAAAATGTAAAGCGCTTTGAGCAATACATTTTCCCTTCTCGAATAACGCCACATACGATGAGGTCAGATTTTGTTAAAACTAATTTTGAAACACAGACCTTCCGACTTACAATCAGAAACAAATACGAAGCCCTACAAGATCTTCTTGAAGAAGGAAATATGGGCATAGACACACAACGGCAACAGATCAAGGAGATGTGGATCAGCACATGCAGCGAAGTTCTGGGAAAGAAGAAATACCAACAACAAGACTGGCTTTCTGTAGACAACAACAAAGTGGCATTGAGGAAGGAAACAAAAGGTGCAATTAACAACAGCCGAACGAGAGCACCAAAAGCAACAGCGTAAGAAGAGTATACAGAGGCAAACCGAGCAGTCATGAACAGCGTAAAGACAGACAAGGAAAACTTCATTGAAAATTAGCCAAAGAAGCAGAGGATGCATCAGCCCAAGGACACATGATACAACTGTATGATAT
>JAODUO010000762.1:12500-27500 GCA_025642075.2 Ridgeia piscesae | reverse complement strand
TTAGGCGAAACCCTCCCATCCCATATCCTTTGAAATGTAATTGCCGATAAATTATTTGGCCAACCGCGCCGTTTATTAGAAGAGTTTATATAACTGGTCACACGTGAAAATCCAATATTCAATAATCGTTATCCACGTTTACGGAGGGCCTACTTTTTGACATTTAGCGTATTTCGTTCACGTATAGCAGATGTTTGACATTAAGCATAGAAATATGTTCGTGTTTGACGGGAATTTCACATATAGCGTGCCACATGCGAACAATCAACTAACATCCGGCAAACAAAAGAAAGAACCCTTAACTATAATTAACCTTTACCTGATGGACTTTAAAAAGCGGTACATTTCTCCGAGGTGTCAAACGCGAAGGTTTGCATGTTACGTAGGAGGAAAAGACTAGTATTCCACATGCGGGCATAACATCATTATAAATATTCACACGCTAGCTTGATTTTAGGAACTAACTGGTATTGTACGGTTTACGGATCACTATACAACAATGTCAATGGCGCCAACTTACCTGCATAAATCATGTGCCTCTATAAGCTGATATCGACGCCACGTTTGTTTGCTCAGGTCCCCAATGAACAGCTTCAGCGAGTTGTTTACTCGTCTCCACGTCAACCGATGTTGTTGTTTGACCCGTCGTTGTAGAGATACTGGCGGACGGGGCTTCGAAAGGGTCTCAATAGCCAAATGACAGTTCGTGGCACATACTGTCTCTGTCCATAGAACCTGGTTCAACGGGTGTATCTTTTGCGTGTAAGCCGTGTATTTGACAAACAGAAGGTCAACAGTTACGTTGGTGCAACCAGCGGTGTCCATGTAACAGAACCCAACATAGGTGCCGTTGAAATAGTCTTCAAAGGAACATGTCTGACGCAGCTCAGAAGATGTGGATAAGATACGGAAACTGCTGCCACCAGACGTATGAATCCCGCGATACAACTCGTCAATGATGATAACTATTCCTTTCACGAAGCCTCCACAGTGAATCACCACGTTGTGTTTGTAATATTTCACCGATCGCTCGTTGTAGTGTCCCAAAACCCCGCCTTTGCGTCGTAACCTTTTAATATTGTCGAATTGCTTTAACTCAACTATGTCAAGCGTTAGGTAGTTTGTATCATACGTAATTATTGTGCTATGGTGTGTTTTGTTAACATGTATAAGCATTCGCGGGTACTTTGGCAAGAAGAAAGACATGAAGATGTAGCACACCACAACTACTAAGAACACCGTTGTCTTGCATAGGCTTGGAATCCTGCGGCGGCTAAATTTCTCACAACTCCGTTCCCAACGCATTTCACGTATCCGCCCTGTGATCTGTGCTGGACGTAGATCTACCTGCATATGATAATTGTTTTGTTTTCATTGCAGCCCTGGTCATGTCCAGGATGTTGGTCTACATCACTAGATATGGACAATGTGTGATAGCAATACAAACCACACCGTATTTTCTGAGGATTAACTCTCTTCCGCCCTAACTGTTTCTCTATCAAAACTACTGAATGGGTGGTCACTTTTATCATAGGTGTAACACAATTATACATGGCCTGGCAATCATTTCGTAATTTTTAAATATCAACATAACTTCAATATTTTAAGAATTGTTGAGACAAATAATTACACATTTCTTAAGATATTAAAATACTTTTTACACAATTATGAACAATGACACGTCTGCCACGTCATGTGCACTTTTCATCCATCTTGAAAAGATATCTTTAATTTTATAATGGTTTATGTGGGACCAGCCCTCCAGTGATTTCCATTGAAAAAGGTTAAACAGAGTACTTTCACATAGAGTGCTGTGAGTTTTATGATGCTATCACCTATTTGCCATCACTAGCTACATAGATGAACATTTTGGTAGCACGTTGAAATGTGGTATTTGTGGTTACTACCCAGAATTGTAAGGGATTTTTGATGAAAATTCGAATAGCTTTGATTGCATTTTACGTTGTGGTATATGACTTGTTATGGCATCCACAATTCTCAAGATGTTAAGATCTCTTTTATACGTAGCAGAATCATTCGTCCACATTGTGTTCAATTTGCGTACACCTGACATAAACTGTTTTATAACGGTTTGTCTAAGGCCACAACTTTAGCAATTTCACAAAAAAATGTTGACATTGCGAAATAAAAGAAATGCCGTTACTGTTAAAGAAGAGTAATTTCTCACAGAAATCTGTCAGTCCTACAATTATATCACATGCGCTCCATTTCTAAATATTTAGGCCTATCCAAAAATCAATATGAACATTCGTCCCTAAAAGTTACCTGTTGACGGTTGCCCAAATTTGGGGGTCTATCTCATAGCCTTTATCTGGCCCATTTACTCCTAGTACACTCAGGTCACCGCGACCGAACTCACAGTTGTGTCGTGACATTGAAACATATTAACATACACTGTACGATGTTCGCGCGCACACGCACACATACATACACACACGCACAAAAGCTCGCGCCACGCACACATTATACATACACACACAGACGCTCGCACCCACGCACATAGCCTAGGTTCTATTCACCTCCTACCCACTCACGCACGACGCACAACACAAAGACCAGCACAGATAGCATGTGCATGCAACGACGAAGCAAGTTACAAATAGTAAGAAAAGTGATCGAAATTCACCTGTTGACAACGTGTAGGTGACTGACACAACAGAACTAGGTCACCAACGCTATCGATGGAAGGCTGTGGCTAATGGCAGTAGATTGTCTGACCTCATTTGTAGTCGTGAAGCAACGACGCAATAGTATGTTTCACAGTGACGTCACACGTCGAGTCACGTGATCGTCTGCTGCGACTGGCAAGACTCTTATTCTTGGTAAATCGGCACTACCGCATTACCTCCCCGCCAGAAGGGGGTTTCAGCAGTTGCGGGTTCCCAGATGTAATGCGGTTTTCCTGCAAGTATGCGGTCCACACTTTTAATGTCCATCGACGCGTACTTGTCCGTTATTTTAAATAAACATAAATATAAGGTATTTATTTGTTACTGTTATAGATCTAATAACGTTTTCATTTGCAGTATTTCATGATATACCAGTCAATCGTTTCGCCACATATTGAATGTGTTCACGGGCGTCGATCGGTGGGAGACGGGGGGGGGACGCGTCCCCCCACTTTTCAGCGTGGGGGGACAGCATAGGAATTGACCCCCCCACTTTTCTGCTCAGAAAAATTGCGAGGCATATAGCCTGACTCACCATTCCTCTCTGTTAAAAGCCGCTACACAGGACTAGCGAGACAATAAATTCGCGATATGAAGTTCCGACGACCCATTCGAAAATCGGCTAGATAAATTGCTTGACTGGCCACACCGCGCAACTTGATCTTACTTTATTAAATTATCACCAATGACGCCAAGTTTGACAGCTAACCGGAACTCATGAGAAGAGGGTTCCAATCGACTCGATAGGCGTCGCTGCGGACTATCAGAATTACCGAATTGGAGTGAATCCAGCGGAATAGGCCCCTCACTAAATACGATTTTTAGTACAAATTCGCAAAGCCGAAGTAAACAAAATATAGCCATGGTTCCTGTATAAACTGAGACGAGTTGCTTCAGCCATTTGTGCAACAAAGTCAAGACGGCAAAGCCAAAGACGATATTGAAGTTGCATGAAATTCAAAACAAGTTTCAACTTGGTTTGCTTGCTGGTAGTGTCAAAACACAAACAGTAATCTTTTTTTCCATAGGATTGGACGGCTTACTTGGAATTTTTGGGCTGAATTTTACATTCACACCTAGCTGTCGGGCAGAGTCGTCTACGGCTATAGCCTATGCTCTAGCAATTTGTGTAGAGTACAGATTCACTTAATTTAAGGAAAGGACTGTCAATAAGACACATTGCTAGTACTTTATTTAGAACGTCATGCACAGTGCGTCATTGCAACAAAGTTATTTGTTTGAAATAAAGACGAAGCAAACAGTTTTTAGACACATTTGTATAGCGGCAAACGCAGATCACGTGACTTCATGCGCTATGATCCTTGTCCTTGATGGTGATGTAAACAATAGTAATATTTCAATTTATCGGACGAAGGTGGAAACATTTGTTCACTGTAATCGCCGTAGGAAAGTTAACGAACAGCCCGTGGTATTTATACAGTGAATCTTTTGCGGTTTGTTGAACTGTGTGATTTTTAACACGATGAGGCAGAAACGGCCACTGCACTGCCACTGGTACTGGGTCTTAGGTTTTAGGTGGTTTACCTCCAAACAGCCCAAACTTGGGCTAACGCATGAGTTATCATTCTCTCTAGAACAACCGTGGCTGGTGCACTGTTTAGGATGCGAACAGGTCAGGTAATATTTGACAAACGGGTATCCAGTGTCTCTCTATTCTATTCTGGGGTAATGCCGCCATAGCCGTCACAAACGCATAGCACTAGTCTCGCTTAACCGACTGTCGGTCGGCTGCGGAACCGTGCACCCCCGGAAATACACTTTTAATTGGTATCACTAGATCGGGAAAACAAATACGTAGAAAACGGTTTGCTATGTTAACAAGTCAGCAAAATAGCCCACGTATCATTTTTATGCAAATTAGTGCCACCATTATTGAAAAATCAAATTTTCACTATATCTCAGCCAATATTACAGATAACTGACAAAATAAGGTGTATAGACCAATGTTATGAGGGTCAGCGACCATAATAAAACTATTGTTGACAAGATCAAATGTGTCTATGAAGGCTTAATATGCAAATTAGTGCCGCCATTATTGAGAAATCTATTTTTCACGTTATCTCGGCCAATATTGCACATAACTGCACAAAAAGGTATCCAGACCCATTTTTTCAGGGTCAACAATCATCAATGGACCATTCTTGAATTAACTTCGCGTGTCCCTGGCATGCTATGCAAATTCTAAAGCGCAGGAATTTGGCACGGAGGCCGTCCATCGAAGACTCGCGGTTCCGTACATCAAGCAGGTGAACTCTTCCAACTGCTTCAGCACGTGATACTTAGGTTCCATTCCTCACCGAGTTGCCTGAATGCTTTGTGAAACCTGGGGTGCTTCTCCAGCTTTATCAGGGGCCCATCTTCCCCATTCCCTGGTGCAATCTTCTCCACTGAATACATACATCCCAAGAACAGTCGCACAGTAGTCTTCTCCAAGGGATACTGCGAGATCAGAGAGGTTGATTAGTTGTCGATGTTTCCATAACCCGATATCATGGTATACAGTCAGGTTGCTTGATGGCGTGGGCATGGTAAAGTAAAATCACGAAGATATCTGTGTTGGGGTTCTGACTATTGCGTTATTGTATCCATGCAAGGGCAGCGGCGCGATGGAGGTACAGCACCATTCTCGTATTAGTCTCCTCTTAGTGGTTGTAGATTGTGGGCAGTTCACGCACTTCGACATGAAACACAAAGGGCCACTGATGTTTGAAAGCTGAGGTAATAATAGAAAGAGTAAAGTCGATCTGATCTATAAGAATAATGCGATATTTATGTAGTAATAATAATGACAATACCCACTTTCAACTCAATGCGCCATTTAATGAGACGAGCTGATGGGCTTTCTTTCCTACGATCAGCACAGCCATCTCGGTTCTCTGCAGCCTTGAAGCTGCCTGTTGAGCACTCCATAATCGCAGCAGGAAGTGGCAGAGCTGCTTCTTGTTGTCGTCATTTGCACGGAACATCTTAAAGTCGTATGGTTTCCTTGTCGATGGTCCAGGCAGAATAATCGTTTCTGAACTCTCGCGCCTCAACCTCTCCAGGGTTTTGATAGATTGTGGATGGTGATTGTCAGTCGAGAACATGAAATGCTTCTTAGCTACCATGTGATCAAAAACTTGTAAGCATATCTCACCACCAGTTGGAGGAAGATTGGTAAGGTTGTGATTGAGCAGCGTCGTGCGGTCCTGGATGAACAGGGCGTCCTTGTGGTATGGCAGATCTTCTGGGGTTATGTCTTCCTGATGGTAGTGTAGGGTGGCGGCTTTGTTCAACTTGCAGAAAAAATACCTTTGGTGTTACAAGGTTGGTGGCGCAGGCACCAGACAATACTTCGTGAGTTCTTCCGAGTACACTTGATAATTTTGACTCTGAGACTTGACGAGGAGCAGGAAGGCATTGCATGATCTGGAATTATAAATCTGGAATCAACGTTCCATCACTACAAAATCATCTGATACAATAACCGTTTAAGTGAATTAACTAATATTTGTTTGAAATTGCATTCCAACAGTAAACTTTCGGAGGTCCCATCATCCAGTGATGACTCATGTCTATCTCCGTGTATGACTACGCAACATTATTTTGTATATGGCACATCTCTGACCTCGGATTCCTCAAAATAAAGACGCTACATAAATTTACTATTATTATTTGGGCGACACTTGAAAAACAACAGGCTCACTCTACAATATAAAAGCATGGCAAGCACTAAAAATGCAACAATTAAAAAACAAAATAGACCCCGAGTATTTGAACACATAATTACCTTTCCCTGGGATGATGTGAGGGTGATCTTCTTGTTGCAAGTCTCCATAGTTTTGAATTTCGTCTTCTTGAAGGGTCGAAGAAACTTCCTGGCTCTCCGCTCTGTAGGTGTCCGATGAAGTCAGCTCAAAGCTTCTGCTCGGAGCACGTCCAACTCGAATTCCATGGGGACAGAGCAACAGAGCCTGTTCTTATCTGTGACAGTGAAAGGATTAGTGAAATTCCTGACAGCAGCGAGGACGCGCTGAACTGACTCCTCACACTTCTTGACCTCGGCCTTCTTCAGCTCGCAATGTCTCCCCGCCCTTGGGCAGTCTGGATCGTTGGTGATGTCGACCATTTTGAGGGTCTTTTCATAAAACTAGGCCTGTATGGAGGTTGTTGGTGAGGAACGAGGATGGAATGTTGGAACCGGTGTGGTCCTGCGGTCCTGTGTTACCAAACTGAATGATTGATCTTCTGGATACTGGAGATCGTGACGAGGAAGAACAGCAGGAGGAGGAAAACGAGGATGGACGAGTTTGACTTTGATGATTTCAGTGAAAGCGATGATGAATGATGATTTAATAATTATCATATTAAAGCCCACGAGAGGTTATGGCGCGGGAGCACAGAAAGATCATTCTGGCTTGCTGTTTGTCTTTAACTTTAAATGAGTTGGTAAATGAAGTTAGTGGAATTTCTTTATCTAAAATATCTTGAAGTTATCTCCATATTAACTATTCGTCGCAAAAACAACTCGATATTTCGTAAGTAGATGCCCTCAAAACCCCTCTCAACTTACATGCAATATTGGCTTGGTAACAGCGAAAAAGTCACATTTTCGGTAATGCTGGCACGTTAGAATTTGCATAGCATGCCAGGGATACGCGCAGTTAATTCAAGTATGGTCATTTAAAGATCGTTGACCCTGAAAACATGGGTCTGGAGACCTTATTTGTGCAGTTACGGGCAGAGAAAACATGAACAATATATTTCTAAATAATAGCGGCTCTAATTTGCATATTAAGGCTGGCATAGACACATGTGATCATGTCAAAAATTGTTTTATTATGGTCGCTGACCCTCATAACATCGGTCTATACATCTTATTTTGTCAGTTATCTGCAATATTGGTTAAGATATAGTGAAAATTAGATTTTTCAATAATGGCGGTACTAATTTGCATAAAAATGATACGTGGGAGATTTTGCTGACTTGTTGACATAGCAAATAGTTTTCTACGTATTTTTTTCCGATCTAGTGATACGAATTAAAAGTATATTTCCGAGGGTGCACGGTAAGTGCTGCCACTCTTCAGACTAGACTATACGCCGAGAAGACAGCCTTGTGAATTTTGCCGGCTTTAGAATAATTTTTATTATCCGTATGGGGTTAAACAATGCTGCCATCTCACGGATACTGTGTAATCCTGCCGTAATTCCTATTTTATAAACAACTGAAAATTTGTATTTCTATTTATTTTTGTGTTTGTATAAGTTTAATTTTTAATAGTTTTTATAATACAGCATTATCTGATAAAAAGTATCCATTTTTAATGTTATTTCAAATACGGCCTGAAAACCAATCAGCGTCTCTACCCTAATCTGGGGTTGGGCCGCATTTCACAGGCGGCTTAAAAGTGCTGCCACCTCACGGAGCCTGGATGATCGCAGTCTTGGCTTGCGAGGACTAATATCAAATTAGTGCCGGCAGTTTGTACATCAAATAGCGTTCAAGATATTCGATATGTAAATAAACTAATTCTCTTCAAAATTAATAAATTGATAAGAGGTCATACTTTTAGTGATGTCATACTAATGGCGTATTTAATTTGACTAGTTAGATAGCAAGGCTTCACTGTGGTTACCTTCGATTACACTTATGGTGGCCAATTTGAAAGAGTGACCAAACCATGCAAGATATAAGTAGTGTTCAGCAACAATATTTACTAACTCACCGCACAGCTGCTACTAAGGTCTATAACACTGCTGAATTGGTCATTATCGGGAGTGCTTGGAAGTTGGAACTGTCACAGGTTTGATTAAAACTATCACTGAATGTTATGCAACCAATTCAGCAAAACAAGGATATTTGACAGGGGTACCGTCCCAGTATACCTTGCCTTTCCCACACTACTGTTTCAGTTTGTAAACATAGTTTGTACCGTATGTTTGACAAAGAACTATGCTTAATTTGTGATATCTGATTATTCATTTACGTATTTTGAGAATCAGTTGTCTCAGCCCACTGTCAAGCAGCACGCTACTAGCAGCATGCTTATTGTCTATAACTTATTCTCTCCCCACGTGGTGCGTCATAAAATCGCTGAACGTTGCATCCAAACTTAAACACTCGTTGGCTAAACACCGTCCACGTTAATCCTCCCCGTGTGATTGACTAAAATCATGTTAAGTTTGAGTTTTCTCGGCCGGAAGGAGCCGTCAAATACCAGCCTCATCGCCACCACAAACACGAGCTGTGTCAGCGGTTTGCCCGATGGCGATATTTGTTAACGTCCGCAACTGAGAAAATCTTCCCAATTTTATTTTGGGGACCGTCTCAGACTGCATATATTTCTTCCAGCAAAACCACTCCGTTAGCGAGATGTAACCCCGTGGTAATACTGAAGTTGTTAGTAACAGATGGTAATGCTAACAGTTTCTTGTCGCTAGTTTAAAGTAGTCACGCCTACAATAGATATCACGATTTTCGTATACAATAAAGTACGGCGAAAGATAACGCCATTTAATTGTGGACAACTAATTTGCTCTATCGGAGAATACATCTCGGTGCATCTACGTGTCTGGTTCGTTGGACATGGGCCCAGTGAGCCAGTCTATAGCGGCGTAGACTGGTCTGACATTGGATACGATCGACAACAGTTCAGTGGTGACGTTGACAGCACCCCTGGCATTACACGCCGGCCTAGTCGTTTTGCCTGCGGCGTTTTACACGACACAAAATTCCCGTCTTTATCGGGCTTATTCGTCGGCGGAAGAACACAGCGCGTGACTCGCTACGTCGGTGCGTTCCCACGGTTTTCAAAGGGGATCTAAGCACTGGAATTTTATTCTCTCGCCATATGATTGATTATTCGCGTGATTCGTCATCTAACTCACGTAATTTTCGCACGCGAAATGGGACTTTCACTAATGGGAAGTCTTTTTCACCTGTTTACAAGTTGGCGGTTTATATTTGTGATTGTATGGCGGGTATATCATATGTGGCACTGGTTTTACTGCATGACATTGGCGCCGGAATATAAACAATGTTCGGAGGCCTGAGGCTCATCATAGGGGACTTCAGTGGCGTAGTGGGTAGAACATCGGGTCATCAACGGAGAGAACCCGGGTTCGAACCTTGTGCTGTCGTGTAGACATGTGGGGAAATTCGTTCTTTCTACGTTGCTCTAGTTCACTCAATTCATGACTGCGTATAGTAAAATGCATATCCTTTTTAAGGACAATAAAGTAAAGTGAAGACCATAATGATATGTTATACAAAATAATAGTCTTCATCTGAATGCTTCCAGGACTTCTAGAGTCAAGATGGTGTTCGACTGGACGAATCTGCCAGGAAGTAAAATGTAATATAAGACCGGATACTGTGCCATATACGAACTTACCGTTTAGAAACAATATACCCAATTGTATGGCTCTTCAAACGCTTCCAAACATTCCTTTTGAAAGCTTTGAAAACAACCTTAGGATTCTACGAAAAAACAATTGGGTTCCCATTGACTCGAGGGTCACCAAAAACATACAACTTCACCCCGTTCTTGAGGATCCCCAAAACAAACGTCCGGAAGTCCTCTAAAAACCCTCATTTATACTGCCAAATTAAGACTCTCAAAAGAACTCCACAGCGTGGCTTTCCAAAACTTCCAACAGCGCGACAACATGGACCTCTTTCCTAAATATTTGGAGCATATCCTGTCCCTAACTCCCTCACCAAACATATTGGGGGTCATTCACCCAAGTCACCCCTTTTTGCAACGCTTGGACAGTTCGTCTGTTATCGCTAGCTGCCTCACTTCTAGTTCTAAGTCGTTATTTTTATTTCCATGGCAACTGTGTTTAACTCTCAGTGGTTCTTCCCTTAGGTCTCGCTAGAAAGAATTAAAATCACGTTGTTAATCTTCATGGGAAGTTTATCTATATTTGATTTATTTTGCACAAACTATAGTATCATGGCAGCAGCCAGTGACATTGTAAATAATTTATAGTTTTCAGTCCATTTCTAGTGATATGGTGTAGCAGTCTAGCAGTGTTATTTTTAATACTAATAATTTAATAATAATAATAATAATAATAATAATAATAATAATAATAATAATGTAGCAATAACAAGAATATACTACTAATAATAATTATGTTTATTTTTCCGATATAGGAACAATAATTATATAAAGTGTGATACATTAAAATAATTATGTAAGAAAAGGGGGTATTCTGAAGAATAACTATTGCACTATGTATACACAGAAATCG
Source organism: Ridgeia piscesae (assembly GCA_025642075.2). Taxonomy (NCBI): domain Eukaryota; kingdom Metazoa; phylum Annelida; class Polychaeta; order Sabellida; family Siboglinidae; genus Ridgeia; species Ridgeia piscesae. The sequence continues at coordinate 16,549 of JAODUO010000762.1, read as the reverse complement.
TAGTACTATACAGTCGTTTATTACAAGGTGAACAGATCCAATTGTGTACAGGAGTAGCATACTACTCCGTAATTTCCTTCTTGTTACTGACTTTTTGTTGTCTCACCAATTAGACCACGAGTTAAGAACTTTGCATTATAATTTACCTGAATTATCTCATTTAGTATCTATAAAAGTAGGAAGAAAACAAGTGACACCTACAAACTATAGGAGGTGTACGTCTACGAAGTATCATTGTACAAACTATAGGAGGTGAACGTCTACGAAGTATCATTGTACAAACTATAGGAGGTGAACGTCTACGAAGTATCATTGTACAAACTATAGGAGGTGAACGTCTACGAAGTATCATTGTACAAACTATAGGAGGTGAACGTCTACGAAGTATCATTGTACAAACTATAGGAGGTGAACGTCTACGAAGTATCATTGTACAAACTATAGGAGGTGAACGTCTACGAAGTATCATTGTACAAACTATAGGAGGTGAACGTCTACGAAGTATCATTGTACAAACTATAGGAGGTGAACGTCTACGAAGTATCATTGTACAAACTATAGGAGGTGAACGTCTACGAAGTATCATTGTACAAACTATAGGAGGTGAACGTCTACGAAGTATCATTGTACAAACTATAGGAGGTGAACGTCTACGAAGTATCATTGTACAAACTATAGGAGGTGAACGTCTACGAAGTATCATTGTACAAACTATAGGAGGTGAACGTCTACGAAGTATCATTGTACAAACTATAGGAGGTGAACGTCTACGAAGTATCATTGTACAAACTATAGGAGGTGAACGTCTACGAAGTATCATTGTACAAACTATAGGAGGTGAACGTCTACGAAGTATCATTGTACAAACTATAGGAGGTGAACGTCTACGAAGTATCATTGTACAAACTATAGGAGGTGAACGTCTACGAAGTATCATTGTACAAACTATAGGAGGTGAACGTCTACGAAGTATCATTGTGCAGACATTAATTATGTATGAAGGTTGTCACGAAGAGGCCGATGTTCACACAATAAAATGCAGCATTAACAATCATTACACACTATTGATCACAATTGTGGATAACACCTGGTTTAACATTCGGTACCTCATAAAACGCAGCGAATTATAGAAATAGCTGGCAGGACGTGTCTTCAGTGGTGTCCCAACAATGACATGGATACGTTATCGAGGAAGACACATCAGACATAAGCAGTGACAATACCAAATCATTCTCTCTGTTGATAACATTAATAGGTTATGACTGACTGTTAGCTGTTGGATAAGAATTAAAACACATTATTTGTGTGTGTGTTGTACAAATGCAAACATCACCAGCCTTTTGGATTATTGCATCGAGTATATGACGTCTAACATTAAATGTTCAAAGCACAACGCTAGATTGGTCATAGATGTCGTTCTCCACGACATACACGTCGTCGTCATCCACGAATACCTCACTGTCATCGCCAGTACCCTGGTAAAGATCGTTCTCCACGTGTTCAATCTCCGTCTCGTCGTCAGGCGCTGTTTCCGGAGTCAGCGCTTCTTGTTGTCTGTGTCTCTTCTTCATGGGTACAGCGTACAGGTCAGCAACGTCTTTGTCCGTCTTATCGTTGACTGCGGACGACGCTGTCTGATTTCGTTGTTGGTTGGTATTCAATATGGCGGTCGATTGTGTTGTGTCAAATGTTTGCCCACCCGAATGTACACTATTTGCATTTGTGTCGTCCATTTCTATCGTTTCGAATGGAGTGTGTGCTCTATTGTCGGACCTTCTTGCGTTGTTGTCGGCTGAGCTGGCTTCCTCTGTATCCGGCCTGTCGTTCCGCGCATAGACGTACTCGCCATCGGCTGCCACGTACGGCTTGGACCTCCAGCCGGAGTCCCTTGCATGTTTCCTCTTCCTGAAACAGAAGATACACCTGAAGAATGTTTTATGTGATTTTAAATTCGGGTAGCGTTGGACTGTAGCGTAACCCGGCAAACAAAACGAATATTTTGAATTGTTGGTAATATATCGAATGGCACAAGAGTATCTCAAGTACCAAAATACCGGTATCACCAAAATGTGGGATCATTTCGCTCCCTTGGCACGTCAGCTGAGCTCTATAGTATATCATGTTGCATGCAGTAACGACAGAACCGGATTAATGTGAAACAAAACAGGTCGGTAGTGAAATAGGGTAGAGCCCAAAGTGTCTATAATTTAGCCGATTTACCTTCTATACAGAACTACGCCAACCACCACGGCAACGATGATGACGACAACACCACCAGCAGCCACGCCGATGTACAGACCCACACCTGCAACACAGTGGACTTGACTTTAGTTAAATATTTGGGCAAGGTAGTGCAGTCTCATGTTTGATATTGTTATGTTGTGTGTTCGCTTCTCTCACCCTCGTCTTACGACACGTAAACCTGATCACTGTTATTTTGACTTGCTGGTGCTCAAACTGCCTTTCCAGCGCCTCTCCATACGTCTCAGAGAAGAAGATGCGCAGATTCCAAAAACACAGCCTGACGACAACACGGCGACTGAACACGATAAGAACGATTTTTATCAGAGTGCATGACAATGAGGATAATAATGCATTTGACTAAATGGTCAACACAGCGCTGCTGGGTATTCCTGAGGTGTGTGTGGGTGCTTGGCAGACTGGCTTGATCAGCAACCTTGTTGAGAATGCAATTAACTAATATTCAAAATTCGGTCATATTCTCATTATATTTATAAAATGTTGTTCATTGTAACAAAAGGAATGCTATAGGGCGTGCAAGTCTCGCGCGCGAAAACGAGGCTGGGGCAGTTGGGGCAGGAAGTCCATATACTCCATGTTAACATATAGGACTTTGTTTTGTTTTTGGTCGTAATAATCGAACTGTTCCGAAATAGCGTATTTCAGTTATATTGTCCGAAGGTTTATTACAAGCAGAAGCAGTGGAACACTTTGCCGGTGACAATGATCACGGAAATCATGAATTTTAATCGATTATTATTGTGGTTGCCATGGCAATAGCGGCAAGTATTTGTGTTTGGCGATCTTGACTAATAATGAAGAGTGCCAGTTTTCGCGCAGTACAACCTGTTTGGGCCAAACGTATACATGTGTTATGATTATGTGTATTTAGACAACTTGTCAGATATAAGTGCTTATCGAAACCACAACGTACAGCAATGTAAAACGCAAATCCCGTAAAAGGCACATACAGCCTAACATATTGTCTATTATTTGCACTACATAAATCGCTATAGTCTATGATAGTATGGTAAATTCAATATTAAATCGGACATTTAAGATAAGAAACGTATAACACAAGATATTTATGAACTGATTTTCCTAGTATTCATCAGTCGGAAGCTACAACTGTCATCCATCGTTAGAATATTATTCTTGTGTCCAGTCCCCAATTAGTCTCGCTTAGTCCCCAATAAGCTCCAGTCGCGCGGAGTCACGCCATGTATCGTGACCCTATTCGGGAGAACATGCATACGTTACAATGGTACTGATCCACCATGGGTATACGTGAAACAGTATTTCCATGACCCATTCAAAGTAACCATAATAAAGTCATTCAAAAATAGTTAACTGTCTACGTTTATAATTGTTCGTACATTTCAACTGCTTAAAATAATTAATAACTACAATAATGGCAATCATATCAGTATAACTAGACACTGATTTTAACTTGTTTATTAATACGTTAGCATGGCTATTTTAAACACTTTCCTTCACCATGTATTTTGTTTACTGCATGGCATACCTCCTTCTTATCCATTGTTACAGCTATGCCACGTCGTTAACGTTACACACCGGCATATGTCAATTATGCGACCTCTGGCTTTTACCAACCTGATTGTCCTTTTTGTCTCTCCTGCCTGGGTGTGGAGGGGACCATTCTGCTCTCTGAAGGCGCTGACGTGACAGTGACATTGTTCTGCTGGGATGCCCGTTCAGTGTCCGGCAAATTCGTGGTCATCCACGGACTGGACATTGTAACTGGCGTTGTCAGGCTTTCATAGGGATTAGTGGATAAACCGTGTTTG
>JAODUO010000762.1:2500-7500 GCA_025642075.2 Ridgeia piscesae | reverse complement strand
GTTGTCATTGAAGTGTTGTCCGGTGAAGTTTCTATCGACGTTGCCAATAAGCGAAATTGCACATCGACCGAGAGCAACAGTGTAAACCATGTAGTCAAAAGTCCACTACACATAACATTACACGTTTTTGCTCTGTGACCTATATGAGTGTTGTTAACAGCTTTTGTGTGTAACCAGTGGCGCGTGACTCTCTCTTGTAGCGACCACTTCTCAATCAGCGTAATTACTCAGCAATGTGTACATATCGCGCTTATTGCTATTATTTCAGCCTGTTCTTGTCTATTACCATGATCTGATCACTTCCTGTAATATATTTATCACATCTATGGGATGTTTTACTTTCTCTTGTACTATCACCAGATGGAAAGCACCAGTAAGGCATGAGGGACGTTTAAGAAAGACACAAGCAATGTTGGATGAGCGAAATTTTCCACCAAAGTTTAAACCGTCGGCAGATGGGTTGGAATATTATCTTCTCGGGTGCCAGTCAGAATGTGGCTGTCGAACACGTCTGTATTTCCAGTTTACACTTCAACTCATGTCACTTAACCGTTGACAGCCTCATACACGTGTTTGTTGTCGTCCGTCCTAGTTCCGAGTGATTCGTAGTCACCCGCTACGACAACAATTGTTGGCTCGATGTTTTCATACGGTGTCGCTGTCGGCGTCATTGTCTCATAATCCGCCGACGTTTGTTGGAGAGATCCGCCTCCACCGGAATGTGTTTGCACTGGGGAGACGGCCACATTCTGGTACTGAGAAGGATCGCTGGAGACGTTCGTGTTTCGTTGTCCGGTGTTCACGTAACTGTCCGGTGTTCCGCTACTGTCAGCAGTGTTCACGTAGTCAGCTCTCCCGTCGTCGCGTGTGTTCACGTATGTAGCCACGCCAGTATTGGTCGTGTTCACATAACTAACGTGTTCTCCATTGCGTGGCTTGTTTACGTAGCAATATTCGCAGGCTCCGTCTGGTCCTTGAGGAATGAGATCTTGGTCACCAGTAGCAGGAGATGTGACAGAAGACAGAGCTGTTTCTTGGGTCTGTGGGGATTTAGGGGTGTGCCTTCTGAAACACAACACGTGACCATTTACCGTCGCATCCTGTGTGTTATGAATTTATAATTAATATTTAGTTCAGTCTATATAAATGTGTTTTACAACACTAATAAGCGAAATATTGCGTGTGCGTGTGCGTGTGCGTGTGCGTGTGCGTGTGCGTGTGCGTGTGCGTGTGCGTGTGCGTGTGCGTGTGCGTGTGCGTGTGCGTGTGCGTGTGCGTGTGCGTGTGCGTGTGCGTGTGCGTGTGCGTGTGCGTGTGCGTGTGCGTGTGCGTGTGCGTGTGCGTGTGCGTGTGCGTGTGCGTGTGCGTGTGCGTGTGCGTGTGCGTGTGCGTGTGCGTGTGCGTGTGCGTGTGCGTGTGCGTGTGCGTGTGCGTGTGCGTGTGCGTGTGCGTGTGCGTGTGCGTGTGCGTGTGCGTGTGCGTGTGCGTGTGCGTGTGCGTGTGCGTGTGCGTGTGCGTGTGCGTGTGCGTGTGCGTGTGCGTGTGCGTGTGCGTGTGCGTGTGCGTGTGCGTGTGCGTGTGCGTGTGCGTGTGCGTGTGCGTGTGCGTGTGCGTGTGCGTGTGCGTGTGCGTGTGCGTGTGCGTGTGCGTGTGCGTGTGCGTGTGCGTGTGCGTGTGCGTGTGCGTGTGCGTGTGCGTGTGCGTGTGCGTGTGCGTGTGCGTGTGCGTGTGCGTGTGCGTGTGCGTGTGCGTGTGCGTGTGCGTGTGCGTGTGCGTGTGCGTGTGCGTGTGCGTGTGCGTGTGCGTGTGCGTGTGCGTGTGCGTGTGCGTGTGCGTGTGCGTGTGCGTGTGCGTGTGCGTGTGCGTGTGCGTGTGCGTGTGCGTGTGCGTGTGCGTGTGCGTGTGCGTGTGCGTGTGCGTGCGTGCGCGTGCGCGTGCGCGTGCGCGGTGCGGTGCGGTGCGGGTGCGGGTGCGGGTGCGGGTGCGGTGCGGGTGCGGGTGCGGGTGCGGGTGCGGGTGCGGGTGCGGGTGCGGGTGCGGGTGCGGGTGCGGGTGCGGGTGCGATTATGACAAGAAATGTTTGCAGAACAAATGAATGTACGAATTGTATACCAGATATGACGGTTTTATAGCAGACCAAACATTGGACGTCCAAACATATCCCTTCGGGATTTAATCGAAAACTGCTGTTTAGCGGACGTACCTTCTATAAAGAACTACGCCAGCCAATACGGCAGCAATGATGACGACAACACAACCAGCGGCCACGCCGACGTATAAACCCACACCTACAACACAATGAGCATGACGTTAATGTTAGATATTTGAGCAAGGTGGGAAGTATTTAATATTAATTTGTATATGTGCGTATAGATTATTTGCTTGTGAGAGACCATTGGGAAGACCTGCTCCTGGATGCGGCGGCACGTTTCTGTCTCGATGCTTAGTCACGATTTGTAGGCTCTGGAGCGGGATATACAAAGGTTCACGTGGCGGCTTTGTAGCCTGAATGTGCTTGAGACGCAGAGCCTATCTTCCGTCTATGTTTCTCGTCATCTGATGCTCTCCTGGAATATTCATAGTTCCCAACAGCTTCCGTGGTAGTCGTTCTCCAGTTGGTCCCGCCGTTAATTTTGCGCCCAGTTGCCAACCTTTGTGGTCGATAGTGGCCAGTATAAGTTGCTGCTACAACTGGTTCTTTCTTGTACTGCCTCACTGTCGTAGGATTCGCAAAATGTTATCCATATTCAGGACCGCTATAAGAAAGAAGATTTAGCTACAATACTGTTGGTCCATCGTATGTTTTCATGAAGCAGTGATCGAATCAATAAAGTCATAATAGGCTAATTATAAAGAACTAAAATAGCTTCCTTTATAGATGCTTGTATATTTCAACTGCGTAGAACCAAATACAAAGGGGATGATGGAGAACGACACACCAATCTACGTCAACAACACTCATTTGGAGAACGGTGAAAGCTACATCTACCTGGGACAGAGATACAGCACCAGAGACAAAACCAAGACAAGGAGATTCAAAGAAGGATCATCACGGTAACAACGGGAAACATAGGCACTAACAAGCCAATCAAGGAACAAGTTAGCAGCCGCACAAACAAAGATTGAAAGGAGTATATTAAACATCGCATACCGGGAGATGAAAACAAACATCTGGGTAAGAGAAAAGACAAAGGTCACAGACGTGAATGAACAAATCAGAAGACGGAAGTGGACTTGGGCAGGGCACGTCAGTAGGCTACGAGATAACCGATGGGTACTGCGTCTAACCATATGGAAACCCCACGAAAGGAAAAGACATGAGGAAGACAGATGAGACGTTGGAGAGACGAACTAGACGACTACTGGAAGGGAACCATCTGGCAGAGGATACCTCAAGATAGGCAGATGTGAAAGCAGCACGGTGAGGCTTTTGCCCAACCACGGGACACTCTGGCTGCACAATGATGATGACGAATGATGAGAACTATTAGTGACGACAACTATGGTACTACTATAACTGTCAGAAAAAAAAAATTCACGCATTGGCTCATGTGTTATCACCATTATTTGACTCAATTTCCATCATAAAATTTCTCGGTTTATTAACCGATATGCGACTGTGGAAGATATTACCTGACAACCTTGTCTATCGTTGTCGAGGCCCAAATGTGTTACGTCTGAACAGTTACATTGTTATACTATACGTGGTTACACATCGGAATATGTTAGTTGCACACCAGTTATCTCTTACAAACCTGACTGTCCTGCTCCAGTTTGTGTCTCCCGTCTGGGTGAGGAGGGAACTCTTCTGTTCTCCGGAGTCGTTGACGTAGCTGTGAAGTCGTTCTTCTGGGAGGTCCGGTCAGTCTCTGGGAGTCCAGTGGTTACCCACAGACTGGACATTGTTGGTGGCATTGTCAGGAGATCGGTGGGATTTGTGGAGGAACGGGAAATGCCAGGGAGAGTGTGTTTATTGGGGACAGTAGATGGTGTTGTTGATGTGGTTGGTTTTGTTGGTGTTGGTGACGTTGTGGTAGTTGTCGTGATAAAGATATGGGTGGTGGTTGTGGTAGGTTTTAAGGTTATTGTTGTTGTCGTTGTTGTAGGTTGTCGTAAAACTGAAAACATATCTCGATGTCACTCTAAACATTATTCGAAGTCAAACTTAGCATCACTGGTACATCTTTTTTTGTGAATTTCATATAATTTTAAGGGTTCAGTGCCACACATGAACGCAACGCTGCGTGCATATAAATACATAAATACACACTGACGAACAAATACGCATGATTACAAGCGTACATACATCCTCAGAATAATAAGTGTAAGTTATGTTGCTAACGCCTGGACACCTTAGCGAAAATAATTAACCACAACTTCTGAACTGGAATCCCCATATTCCAGATCGGTAAGAAACACAGTCCGCAGAAAGTTTTATGTTAAAGTCGGTATCAGTTACTTCCCTCCTACACAGAGGCAACGAGCCCAAAGAAGATATTATTTTTAGACGAATACATACATGCATTTACATTGTCTCACGGAAACACTAACCCAAGTCTGCCCAATCACGTAGGCCACTGAACATCGATGGTGACGTGTAGCATTCATTTTTACTGACGGTACGTACCTTTCTTACATGTGAACCTTTTAGCTTGACCGCAGAATTCGTCGCGCCAGGTCCCGCTCGGTGTGATCACTGCACACTGTGCGTTGGTGTCTGGTTCTCCCGAATGCCAGTTGTAGAAGTTAAAACTGGTTCCGTCGAGCCAGTGCCAGTCTCTGTATTTACTGGCGGCTTTTCCCACCCTGGTCGAGTTCCTCTGCATCCCCAACCAGTGGTCGTCTGTCGTTTTCCCATTCCTACATTAAATCATTTAAAGTGATGACAGGTATTTGCATGTTATAAATAAACAGTTTCCTAATATAAATGTGTCAGAACGTATGACATTAGATGTTAGAGCGTATGCCGTCACGTTATCTATACAGGATTAGGATAACAA
>JAODUO010000761.1:235000-237500 GCA_025642075.2 Ridgeia piscesae | reverse complement strand
TGGGAGAAGACACTACCTTTAAAATTAAATAAATTTGATTTTTTTTTATTGTTGGTATGTTCAAACAGCCCCCGATTTCTTCACTTGACCTGACGGAAAAGGAAGACCAGAAAAGTAGTGTTTTAGTTTTCGGATTTTTTCTAGAGGTGTGCACGCAAGGGACACAATCACGCATCCCCTACATCTCCCGGAATCCATCTATGATACCCACGCTGAAACGATAACCAATCTCAGGTTTTCGAAGTCAAACGAATGTCATGATTGTTTAAATTGGGTTTTTGAGGTCACGTATTCTAGAGACAAAAATAAGTAATGCCCATGGAAACTTGACGACAGATGCATGGACTAGCATTCACCTGATAGCTATGCTATTGACAAACGACGACTCGTAATATTGAATGGGATTGCATCAGTTCGTCAACACGGCAAAGGGTGTGGCCTTTGGCCTACTGGGCGACAAAGCGCCCGCCCATTCATAAACACACGACCCGAGTACAGCGTTGAACTGAACTACGAGCACTGAAGCTGTTAGCGATTACGTACACTGCCCACGGCGTTAAAGATGGTATCGCTTCACGGATGATTAATTTGTCGAAGTAAACATGTTTGTTTTTCTAGACAAAGTAGGCTTATTATGCAACGTTAAATGATAGAACACAAATTATTATTAGTAGTATTATTATATTCGTTAAAATTGCGTTGTCTTTCATGAATGAAACCTGTCATATTTATGCGTAAACATCACACGAAGAAGGCAGTGTGGATAGTATAAAACACAGGATCCGGTCTGATTGTCTGGCCGACCTAGGGGAAATTTGAGCAATCAGAACTGTCGAGTAAATGGTGCCGATGCAACAGATCTAAATTGATGTAATACTTCGACAATAAATGATGTAATATTTCGTCAGCACTGGTCTGTCGGAACTGAACCACGGATAACCTCCTTCTGTACGGGTCAGTGTCCACGAGGACTGTCACTTCAACGTTAAGAGTGTCACAGGTCAGCATGCATGTTTATTTATTTCCATCTGCGCGATATAAAACACATGTATGATACAGCAATCTCTCGCTATACGATTGGGCCAGACTGTTTCGTATTCTGTAGATGGGAAGTTGTAATTTATACGTTCCTGTTCACATTATACTTTTCTAGAAGAAATGCATTTGGCGTGTTATGTTTATTACCTAACCCGTCAAGTACCGTATTGGCAGCTCCAAGTGTTAGGTTAAGTATGGCTAGTCGGTCAAGGCATTTGTGATTGACCGCGTGACCTATCCATCCACTCACTGCCCAACATTGACACACTTATACATGCCAAGCGACCATTGAAATTATACGAAATTTCAGAGTGGTTGTCCTTAATATGAATAGTTCTATTATTTCCGAAAACACTGACCACTGTGTAGTGTTATGTTGACTCAAGCCACAGGTGGCTATTTCCGTGAGTAAAAAACAAAATGGCGTCGAAAAACGCCGACCGGAAACAGTAACAGTTAAGGTATATATAATTCCAGTCTTACGCCGAGTGACATATCATACCACTGAAGACTGTTTATGTGTCGTCGTTCTCGAAGAAATATGTATTACCTCATGAGCAATATTTCATAACCATATTTATATAATTAACCCCTGACCGGGTCCTCTTTAAAAAATAAACAGTGCGGACATGTTTTGTGCGATACTTTGAGGTTTTTGTATCAACAAAACCGTACCGCTACACATTCGTTCTAAAGTGGTCATAATCTATATTTATATTTTGGTGAACATAACAGGCGTGTTGATGAATTCAGCATGTTCTTCTTGTAATCTATACAATAACGACTTTGGTTTTTTTTTATTAATTTTCTCCGGCAACTTTACCTGGTTGCTATGAACCCCATTCTGTAGAGGGTAGACTAATCCGCCTTACTTACTAATTAACACTCTCAATCTTTCTACACATTCTGCGATGGTCTTCCATTCCGATCTTTTACGTCTCTTCTAAAGATCTCGTTTTTCGGTACATTCCCATCTCAATTTACGTCTTCTTCCTCTGCCTCGCCTATTTAGTGTTCCCGTTGTTTGACCGTCTTCATCTGTGTTCTACTAACACACTTCTTAATTACCACCTGCAACCCTACAAGCCAACTGCGGTGTCTAATTAGACGTGTGCCACTGACATGCTCCAGATTCACAGGCTGCGCGCAATCAGCAACTGTAGGCAAATGTTTACCTCTGTTCATCCCGCGCGAGATGTTTACGTTTTTGGCGCCGTTCCAAGGCGCTGTGACGTCCGTACATGTATGCAACTTTGTGGGGGGGGGAACGTTTGTTGATATTCGCTCCAGCGTTCGGGTTCTCGGCTGGTGGAAATGGTGTGATTGTATTTTTAATCACCTCAGTGTGTTCAGGTTAATTTTTCTTAGGTGCAGTTAGACAATGAAACGTCGTATTTTTATTTAAACGTATATAGATAGATGATATATGTATCCTTCTTACAACTGGGGCGGGTATTTGCGC
>JAODUO010000761.1:177500-230000 GCA_025642075.2 Ridgeia piscesae | reverse complement strand
CCCTCCCTCTACCCCCACTATTCCGTAAATGGTGTAAAAGAGACTTGTTCCCCAACTATCTCGTGCAATTTGAGGTCTGTTCCCCGTGTAAACCTTCTGGATTTAGTATTTGATTAAAATTATGATATTTCCCGTATAACTTAGTTAGGGACCCTCCCGGCAAAATAACGCGTTGTTGTTCCTGCCTGTAAGTCAGTCACACATTTCTAGGATGCCTGTTCACTTGGCGCGCTACCAAGGCAGCGCATCACCGACGCAGCTTCCGCGAAAATATCTTCTCGTCAGCGAGTCGATATTCGAGTTTGCTCGACGAATCTCGTGTAAAAAGAGGCTATCATAAGACTAACTAGCGCAGGCACACGGCGGGCGCCCAAGGGTCTACGGCTGTCGAACGCTGCGTTTGAGCTTCCGGCTAACTTGGCATTACCTCAATAATGTGACGTGTTTAAAAAAAAAAACACTGTTAATAATAAGAATAATAGCATCAATAACAATTAAATTACTCTAAATATTGACACGGTTAATAGTACTAATGATAATAAGGTAAATTCTGTTGCGCCAAAATCCGTGGATACCCAGCTCAGAGGCTCATCTAGGCAAAGGAATTGGCCGATCTCATTAAATGTATGCATGTGTTATTACGTTTTACTCTGTAGTGTACTCTATAATTATACTTATTAATGTTGACAAATTGACAGCCCAAGTGATCTGTAATGAACCATGCACTCTATTTTGCTGTTATCTATATAACACGATCGGCTTGACTCGAATTAGTGCCTTGTATTAGTAACAAGATCAAATCTAATCATTGGGCATACATGGTTAGGCTGCATAGTTAATTGTGTTTCGTGAAACGTGTCATTATGTTGACCTTAACGGTGGTCACTGTGTTGACCGCCAAGAATATTATAATTAAAGACTGCGTATATTGGACATAGCGGGATGTTTTATAATGATACTAGAGCAGTGAATGTAATTATACTTTTCTTATAGACCCCCTGGCATTTGCGTGGGGGTGGGGTTGTTCCGGGCAACGCGAAACCACCTTCCAGGTACGACCCTGCCTTGCCGTGAATCGGCAAACCGTACATGTAAAATCAAAGCAATCCAAATTAACCTTGATAGCATCTATTTCCATAAAATGGATTAAAAGATGTTTACAGACGAGACAAGTAAGTAAGCAACGTGTTTAGTGTTTACCCCTAGAACGTATTTTGCTGAATTGGACTAATTAATAGCGAACTCAATGATGCCCGTCCTCAGTTGATTAGACCCCTAGACCGAAGATAGCACGCTTTGTTTACAAACACGGAATACAGCGCACGTAAACACTATCTACTTCTGTTAGATATTTTTAGCACGGGCTCAATTTTAGCCGTAACTTTTTGTTGTAGTCGCTGATAACGATCTATATGTGATGGCCACCATAACCTAACAAATGCTTCATGTGTATTGCCAACACTATCGACAATCTATTCCCATTTCTGAACCCCGTTCGATCGCTGCAGCGGCCGGCTATAAAATGACCTTGCTCTAGAATCGTGAGCCTGCAAGCGGCAAGACTCACGCAAGCGACGTAAACAACTTGTTTTTAGATAATAGCGGGTCAACGCGCTGCGCTTAAACTGAGGAGGCTCTGGCTGGGCAGCTGTTGAATTTCGCAGACCTAAAAACTACGGTCAATATTGTGGTCGTCATTCTGGCAGCTTTGCAACCTGTGTTGCAAAAGGGGCACAATATTGAATTAGTCTGTTGTGTTCCGGGAACCATGCATGGTGATCATTATTAGCCGAAAATTCGTCGAATGAGTTGTTTTGTATATCACGAGCCCATATTCGACCGGGCCCAGATTCGACTCCAAATTTGGGCCCGCGCGACTCCAAAGAATTTTTGAAATATTGCTATGCACGACATCCAGGGAATTAGAGATTTTGCACATACTTTGAGAAACTTTGTTTTGTTTTTTGTCGAATCAGTACACCCATTAGCCTAGGTAGAACACATGTTATTCTGACCTGTCAATTATGCGCTGAGCAGCTGTGTGAATAGCCTCGTCCCATCGCGGATGCGTCATTGTATGTAATTACTTTTAGTCTAGTTAAGCTCCACCAACAGTTAGGCTGTGGGTGGCAAACATGTATTTGATCTATTGTCTACTTCACACATGTCGCGCTTGGTCGCCTGTTTAATTACACACGACACGATTCGGAGTCGAATCCCGGCCCGGTCGACACCGGAATCACAGGTCCGCATTGACAAACAAAGGGTTTATAATTATACCGGATCTATGTCCGCAAAGCATTCGAGCGCTCTTTATAATAATTTTGCCACACCTTCTATGGGTTCAGTTGGTGCAACGTGTCCATTGTGTGACGTTGATCTTTCGCTTTTTGTCGGCGAAGTTTTCGACTCCTTATTCGACCCATATACAAGAAAAGGCAGGACTTTCGGTGTTTTTGTTTTCATGCTTAATGTTCGGTTATTTATTTGTGTTCCTTTGCTGTGTTTAATGTGAAACCTGTCACAATGCCCTACTCGTACATCTGCTGTTTTGTGTATCGGGTCTCCATTTCAGTCGTGATTGTGGTTACATTTACAGTTTGTTCTTTTAAAAATATATAAGACTTAATCAACTTAAACGGATATTAACAAACTATTATCTTTAAGATGGATTACAATTAAAGTTGACTCGCGTCACGTGATTGATTGGTTATCACCATCTGCGTCTAGTTTCAAACGTATTTGAAATTTTCCATTTATCAACCATTTACTTTCAACATAATATAATACTATAGCTGTGCTTAAATAGTTAACACATACCACACATATAACACATATTACACATATAACGTACTTAGTTAACTGAAGCAACTGTGGCGTGTCTAAGATATTGCAGGGGGAATTCGCGCAAGTAAAAGCATGATTAATTTGTTATTGCACAATACCTTATTAAAAACACATATGTCCAAGTCAATGGGACATGGCCCAAGGCTCCACTAATTATGCCGTTGCTATGGTTTCCGTATCACAATGGCTAATTGGCCTTCAGTCTGCGTTGGTATGGCATGTGATACGTATTGTCAGCGTTTCGGAAAGACTACGCCATATAATAACATCTATGATTATATGAAATGTTTTTGATATCGACAAAAGACCAGCACGTATTATATTTTGTCGTGCGCAATCACGCACTGATATGATCAGTTAACGTTACTTGTCATTCTTGTTCTATAATCAATGGTGGCGTCCGAATGTCTATTCCAACGCCATAAGACATCTGATCTGAAACCCCCTCGACTGCTTACTCACTGTACAGTCGTTCTTTGTGTGTCAGTCCTGCCTAGATCGCTAACAGCACAATATATTATGCTTTGTAAGGCTGCCATATATAATTTATCCAGACCCTGGACAGGACAACACAGTGTTTGTCGGTAGGAGTTGCTTTATACTGTTGTTGACTTGTTTCGTTATGGTTCGCCGTCCTAGTTCAATTCGCCGTCTCAGATCCAGGGTGACATGAGTCGACACGTCCCTGAACAAGGTCCGTCTATGAGCGTTAGTGGGTGCCGTACGTGACAGTAATATTGTGTTCGCTCAGCAGGTAGCCTGATCAAATCCAGGGCCGCGAGTCACCGAGTTGTTTGTCGGGCGTTAAAAAACACGGTACCACCGGTTAAAACCATAACGTGAACAACGTTCAAATCCTTTGATTTATATCATATTATGCACAGACATAAACAGATTTCTAAAAAATAATTGGTGGAGGCCTATCTTTAGCATACAAAGATTCTCCAACAGGCGCAAAAATACCGCAGACAACAAGAGGTTTTTAACGCAAATTGAATTATTAACATAAAATAGATATACGCGATAATACATCATGTGTGTGTGTGTGTGTGTGTGTGTGTGTGTGTGTGTGTGTGTGTGTGTGTGTGTGTGTGTGTGTGTGTGTGTGTGTGTGTGTGTGTGTGTGTGTGTGTGTGTGTGTGTGTGTGTGTGTGTGTGTGTGTGTGTGTGTGTGTGTGTGTGTGTGTGTGTGTGTGTGTGTGTGTGTGTGTGTTTTTTTTGTGTGTGTGTGTGTGTGTGTGTGTGTGTGTGTGTGTATATATATATATATATATATATATACAATGTTTATACGCTATCTATCATTAAAGTCAGTTGGCGTCATTCATATTGTAGAAAGGTTGATTAAACAAGCGACAATAAACTTATTCACAGTACATTAGTCGGTGTCCATAATTTATTATGTTTGCTGTATTTCTTTATAGTTCAGTGTGCAAATCGTATGTCACGAAGTACAGTCAATTTTGAATAATAAAAAAAAATTATTAGCACCTTTCATCGAGATTGCGAGATAAGAAAGTTGGCTTTTAGGATTGCAGAACGTACGTTATTGCTGACGAGCGACCACAGAAGGAAGGATGGTTTTTTTACAAAGAAAACGTTAACCAAATTTCGTGTCCGGGTGTAATTCAATGTCTCAGGAGGACACCGGTGTAGGTTTATTAGGTGTTGAAAGGGAGTGCATTTTCAAGGTGCATCCTCACGCGCCAGAGGTCGCTGCGGGTAATTACTTCAGTTGCACCCTCCCCTTTACCCCTGACATATCCTTTGACAAATTCCTCTTTTAACGTCAACCAAAAGGAGTATGGTCGGTCTCCGGTCATGTGATGAAATTATGGGTGATTTCAGTCACACTCTGCTCTAGTCATGTTACATGCAATGTCTGGGACGTGAATAGGTCCATTACATTTGGATTTCCACCAGTCGTGTATCGGTCTTCAAATTTGGGCGGGTATTTGCGCTATTCCAACGGCTGAAGCCGTAGCGACTGGCGAAGTCAACTGCTATAGTTGTATATGTATCTCCCAAAGGTTTCGGACACGATCAACCAGGGGTACTATAGCGCAGCGCAACTACGCCTGGCTTGCTAGGATTGGAGAGTGCACCTGGAGATAACGATCACCACACTATGGGCCTGCCTATGTCGACACCTGCTCAGCTGAACACGCCTCACGTTTCGTGCGCGTTAAAAAGTGATCGTATTACGTCATCGACGGGTGTCGACGAGATGTTTCCTAGGGCCGAATAATCGATGTTGTTGTTAGGTCGACCTAGTCCCGTCTGGGGTACAGAAAGTTGACTGGGCGCGGAAGTTGGGTTGGGTTGGGTAGGACACTGGAATAAAGTACACATCAGACACATGACACTGAGATAGTTTCCTCCAGTCCAGAAAGGGCATTTACCACGCAGTGTAAATGACATAACGTTCATCACATAAATTTGCTTACGTTTGAAATTAGGTTAATTTTGTAGTTAACTTTGAAGGTATAATACTAATTGTGTGAATTTGTTGTGATGTTGTGTGAACAACGTAATATAGAGGGGTCTTCACTGCGTGGATTAGCTGCACCAAATGCTGTCTCTTAGTAATGTATGTTTTTGTTCCCAAACTCAATCTGGACATGCCCATTTTATGTTGGTCATTCACGTGTAAAAGGTTTTCATAACGTCGCGTAAGAGAATGTAATCACACAGATCGATACCGCGATAAATGACCTGATTTAGCGAGTCAGGTCACCAAGAAACATTCAATAAAGTACACCATTGTTACAAGAAAGAACAAGTACACAAATGTAAAATGAACTGAGTGTTATCAGGAAGACATTGCATTCGAAGAGTGTTGGTTTACCTAAGTATTATGCAAAATCTACATACACAACATAATAAACAAATCAAATTGTATAAGAATATTCAGACAAACAAGGTATACAGGTGGACAGTGGGGTATTTTGAAGGTTTAACGAAAGGTCGATGATTATTGCCGATTTTTTATATTTAATATATATATATATATATATATATATATATATATATATATATATATATATATATATATATATATCCCAGCCATCGGATCTATTAAATGCAACAAATGTTCATAAAATAAAAATAAAATATGCTAATTGATACAATACATATTTTTGGGAATAATACATGCTACACGCGATGTTTCCTCATTAACCCAGTATAATATTATTACCCATAATATTAAATACTAAACATGATCATGTATATGTGAAGGCTGCATTTTATGTACGCATTAATTTCAACCAAAGCGGAAGAGAGTCCCAGAAACAGCTCAAATACACCTGAACACGCAGCTCTATTTCAACCTTCCGCCAAAGCCATTTCAAATGACAAAACATTCCGATGTGCGCCGCAATGCAACGCTACAAAAATGGCTCATTCGGTGAACATTGATACAGGCCCAGTCGTCATGGCGCGGTCGATTCGCCTCCGCAGAAATGCTGAAAGACACATCGTAGTTCTTGGCACAGACTCGTTCGTTATCCCCCGTGCAGCTGTCAGTACGGGCAGGGCAATGTGCCGAGTCGCTTTTTTATGGAGCAAAGTATTTTGGTCGGTCGTTAACTTCACGTAATGGGATACATGCCACGACTGGATCCCGGCAGATGATGTGTCAGAATGTATTACGGTAGCACGGTAGTCACGTCCACGCGTCACTTCGGCTTGAATGTAAACAAACGACGTGTACGCAATGTCCTGTGTACTGATAGCTGCGTATGGATATAATATAGTGTTTTTAACTGGTCATGATGGTCGTAAATATTGGAAGACCTTTTCTTGAGTCAGGGCGTATTGTACACTAGCATAGGCGAGTCCAAGAGGCTGGAGGTCATGTGACGGTTTTTGACCACTTAGACAAATCTGAAATCTTAACCCAGGGGACGCGGCTGAGAAAACGTTTGAGACGACACCCAACTTCCGGTCTCGTGACTGGAGCCGAGACAGCGGAGATGATGAAAGTGTAGACCTGAAGTGAAATAAATTGTAAAACATGTTCAACAATGCTTCTCCCTCTCGGCCTCCCTCTTCCTCGTCCCCTCCCTCTTCCTCCTCCCCCTTTTCCTCCCCTCCATCTTCCTCCTCCCCTGCCTCTTCCCTTACCTTTTCACAATCCCCTCCCCTTCCTCCCTTTCCTCCCCTCCCTCCCTTCCCTCCCTCTCCCTCTTCCCCTCCCCTTCATCTTCATCCTCCTCCCTTCCCTCTTCGTCCTTCCACCCCTCTTCGTCTTCCCCCTCTTCCCCTCCCTGCTCACACTCCCCTCCCTCTTCCTCCCTCTTCCTCCCTCTCCCTCCCCTCCCCCTCCCCTCCCGCTTCCCCTCTCTCTTCCTCCTCCCCTCCTTATTCAACTCTCTCTTCACCCTCCCCTCCCTCTTCCTCCTCCCCTCCCTCTTCCTCCTCCCCTCCTTGTTCCCCTCCGTCTTCACCCTCCCCTCCGTCTTCCTCTTCCCCCCTCTTCTTCAGATATCCCAAATCCGAGACATTTCAACGGTAGAGCGACAGGTTAGGCGACGTGTTTGGCGAGCTTGAACTGGTGCAATGGCACTACTACCCTCTGACGATGATCCCCTGGTTATCCCTGGCATAGCCACTTCCCCCTCCCCAGTGCGGTGGGATGTCACTGTCGGCAGTGAGCCAGTCATTTATTTGTAAGTGTCACTATCAAAACACTGCTCTCAGCTGGCGGCTCTGACGTCATTCGACGTTAGCCCTAGCAGTAAAAACCTCAACGGAAAATGTGCCTTGCGGCCAGCGTTTTGTTTTTGTCTTCTTTGCTTACAAGACACATCGGGCGTGTGGACCAGACACATCGGGTGTGTGGACCAGACACATCGGGCGTGTGGTCCAGACACATCGGGCGTGTGGTCCAGACACATCGGGCGTGTGGACCAGACACATCGGGTGTGTGGTCCAGACACATCGGGCGTGTGGTCCAGACACATCGGGCGTGTGGACCAGACACATCGGGTGTGTGGTCCAGACACATCGGGCGTGTGGTCCAGACACATCGGGTGTGTGGACCAGACACATCGGGTGTGTGGACCAGACACATCGGGCGTGTGGTCCAGACACATCGGGCGTGTGGACCAGACACATCGGGTGTGTGGACCAGACACATCGGGTGTGTGGTCCAGACACATCGGGTGTGTGGACCAGACACATCGGGTGTGTGGACCAGACACATCGGGTGTGTGGTCCAGACACATCGGGTGTGTGGACCAGACACATCGGGTGTGTGGTCCAGACACATCGGGTGTGTGGTCCAGACACATCGGGCGTGTGGTCCAGACACATCGGGTGTGTGGACCAGACACATCGGGTGTGTGGACCAGACACATCGGGTGTGTGGTCCAGACACATCGGGTGTGGACCAGACACATCGGGTGTGTGGTCCAGACACATCGGGTGTGTGGTCCAGACACATCGGGTGTGTGGTCCAGACACATCGGGTGTGTGGACCAGACACATCGGGTGTGTGGACCAGACACATCGGGTGTGTGGTCCAGACACATCGGGCGTGTGGTCCAGACACATCGGGCGTGTGGTCCAGACACATCGGGTGTGTGGTCCAGACACATCGGGTGTGTGGTCCAGACACATCGGGGTGTGGACCAGACACATGGGGCGGTGTGGACCAGACACATCGGGCGTGTGGACCAGACACATCGGGCGTGTGGTCCAGACACATCGGGTGTGTGGTCCAAAAAAAAAAAAAAAAAAAAAAAAAAAAAAAAAAAAAAAAAAAAAAAAAAAAAAAAAAAAAAAAAAAAAAAAAAAAAAAAAAAAAAAAAAAAAAAAAAAAAAAAAAAAAAAAAAAAAAAAAAAAAAAAAAAAAAAAAAAAAAAAAAAAAAAAAAAAAAAAAAAAAAAAAAAAAAAAAAAAAAAAAAAAAAAAAAAAAAAAAAAAAAAAAAAAAAAAAAAAAAAAAAAAAAAAAAAAAAAAAAAAAAAAAAAAAAAAAAAAAAAAAAAAAAAAAAAAAAAAAAAAAAAAAAAAAAAAAAAAAAAAAAAAAAAAAAAAAAAAAAAAAAAAAAAAAAAAAAAAAAAAAAAAAAACCCCCCCCCCCCCCCCACCCCCCCCCCCCCCCCCCCCCCCCCCCCCCCCCCCCCCCCCCCCCCCCCCCCCCCCCCCCCCCCCCCCCCCCCCCCCCCCCCCCCCCCCCCCCCCCCCCCCCCCCCCCCCCCCCCCCCCCCCCCCCCCCCCCCCCCCCCCCCCCCCCCCCCCCCCCCCCCCCCCCCCCCCCCCCCCCCCCCCCCCCCCCCCCCCCCCCCCCCCCCCCCCCCCCCCCCCCCCCCCCCCCCCCCCCCCCCCCCCCCCCCCCCCCCCCCCCCCCCCCCCCCCCCCCCCCCCCCCCCCCCCCCCCCCCCCCCCCCCCCCCCCCCCCCCCCCCCCCCCCCCCCCCCCCCCCCCCCCCCCCCCCCCCCCCCCCCCCCCCCCCCCCCCCCCCCCCCCCCCCTCGCTTTCGCTTCCTTTCTCCCTGCTCACACTCCCCTCCCTCTTCTCCCTCTTCCCCCTCTCCCTCCCTCCTCCCCTCCCGCTCCCTCTTTCCTCTCCTTATCCCCCTTTCACCTCCCCTCCCTCTTCCTCCTCCCCTCCCTCTTCCTCCCCTCGTTCCCCTCCGCTTCACCCTCCCCTCCGTCTTCCTCTTCCCCCCTCTTTTCAGATATCCAAATCCGAGACATTTCACAGACGACATTGGGCGTTTTGGACTGACGTCAATGACTACTACCCTCGACGATGATCCCGGACCGGCATACATTCCCCCGGCGTGGTGTCACTGTCCAGACATCATTTTTGTGGACCAAAACATCTCGTGCGGCCGACGTCATCGAGTTGTAGGTCCAACAAATCGGGAGTTTTTTGGTACAGACACATCGGGCGTGTGGACCAGACACATCGGGGTGTGGACCAGACACATCGGGCGTGTGTGGGGCCAGACACATCGGGTGTGTGGACCAGACACATCGGGCGTGTGGCCAGACACATCGGGCGTGTGGACCAGACACATCGGGTGTGTGGTCCAGACACATCGGGTGTGTGGTCCAGACACATCGGGCGTGTGGTCCAGACACATCGGGGTGTGGACCAGACACATCGGGTGTGTGGCCAGACACATCGGGCGTGTGGTCCAGACACATCGGGGTGTGGCCAGACACATCGGGTGTGTGGACCAGACACATCGGGTGTGTGGTCCAGACACATCGGGCGTGTGGTCCAGACACATCGGGTGTGTGGACCAGACACATCGGGTGTGTGGACCAGACACATCGGGTGTGTGGACCAGACACATCGGGCGTGTGGTCCAGACACATCGGGCGTGTGGCCAGACACATCGGGTGTGTGGCCAGACACATCGGGTGTGTGGCCAGACACATCGGGCGTGTGGTCCAGACACATCGGGCGTGTGGTCCAGACACATCGGGCGTGTGGACCAGACACATCGGGTGTGGGTGGGTTTCCAGACACATCGGGCGTGTGGTCCAGACACATCGGGTGTGTGGACCAGACACATCGGGTGTGTGGACCAGACACATCGGGTGTGTGGACCAGACACATCGGGTGTGTGGTCCAGACACATCGGGTGTGTGGTCCAGACACATCGGGTGTGTGGTCCAGACACATCGGGTGTGTGGACCAGACACATCGGGTGTGTGGACCAGACACATCGGGTGTGTGGTCCAGACACATCGGGTGTGTGGTCCAGACACATCGGGTGTGTGGACCAGACACATCGGGTGTGTGGACCAGACACATCGGGTGTGTGGACCAGACACATCGGGCGTGTGGTCCAGACACATCGGGTGTGTGGTCCAGACACATCGGGTGTGTGGACCAGACACATCGGTGTGTGGACCAGACACATCGGGTGTGTGGTCCAGACACATCGGGTGTGTGGTCCAGACACATCGGGTGTGTGGACCAGACACATCGGGTGTGTGGACCAGACACATCGGGTGTGTGGTCCAGACACATCGGGCGTGTGGTCCAGACACATCGGGTGTGTGGACCAGACACATCGGGTGTGTGGACCAGACACATCGGGTGTGTGGACCAGACACATCGGGGTGTGGTCCAGACACATCGGTGTGTGGACCAGACACATCGGGTGTGTGGACCAGACACATCGGGTGTGTGGTCCAGACACATCGGGGTGTGGACCAGACACATCGGGTGTGTGGCCAGACACATCGGGCGTGTGGTCCAGACACATCGGGTGTGTGGCCAGACACATCGGGTGTGTGGTCCAGACACATCGGGTGTGGTCCAGACACATCGGGTGTGTGGTCCAGACACATCGGGTGTGTGGTCCAGACACATCGGGCGTGTGGACCAGACACATCGGGTGTGTGGACCAGACACATCGGGGTGTGGACCAGACACATCGGGGTGTGGTCCAGACACATCGGGTGTGTGGACCAGACACATCGGGTGTGTGGACCAGACACATCGGGGTGTGGACCAGACACATCGGGTGTGTGGACCAGACACATCGGGTGTGTGGCCAGACACATCGGGGTGTGGTCCAGACACATCGGGGTGTGGACCAGACACATCGGGTGTGTGGACCAGACACATCGGGTGTGTGGACCAGACACATCGGGTGTGTGGACCAGACACATCGGGCGTGTGGACCAGACACATCGGGCGTGTGGTCCAGACACATCGGGTGTGTGGACCAGACACATCGGCTGTGTGGTCCAGACACATCGGGCGTGTGGTCCAGACACATCGGCTGTGTGGTCCAGACACATCGGGTGTGTGGTCCAGACACATCGGGCGTGTGGACCAGACACATCGGGTGTGTGGCCAGACACATCGGGGTGTGGACCAGACACATCGGGTGTGTGGTCCAGACACATCGGGTGTGTGGACCAGACACATCGGGTGTGTGGACCAGACACATCGGGTGTGTGGACCAGACACATCGGGTGTGTGGACCAGACACATCGGGTGTGTGGTCCAGACACATCGGGTGTGTGGACCAGACACATCGGGTGTGTGGACCAGACACATCGGGTGTGTGGACCAGACACATCGGGTGTGGACCAGACATCGGCGTGTGGACCAGACACATCGGGCGTGTGGTCCAGACACATCGGGTGTGTGGACCAGACACATCGGGTGTGTGGTCCAGACACATCGGGCGTGTGGTCCAGACACATCGGGTGTGTGGTCCAGACACATCGGGTGTGTGGTCCAGACACATCGGGCGTGTGGACCAGACACATCGGGTGTGTGGACCAGACACATCGGGTGTGTGGACCAGACACATCGGGTGTGTGGTCCAGACACATCGGGTGTGTGGACCAGACACATCGGGTGTGTGGACCAGACACATCGGGTGTGTGGACCAGACACATCGGGTGTGTGGACCAGACACATCGGGTGTGTGGACCAGACACATCGGGTGTGTGGTCCAGACACATCGGGTGTGTGGACCAGACACATCGGGTGTGTGGACCAGACACATCGGGTGTGTGGACCAGACACATCGGGTGTGTGGTCCAGACACATCGGGTGTGTGGACCAGACACATCGGGCGTGTGGACCAGACACATCGGGTGTGTGGTCCAGACACATCGGGTGTGTGGACCAGACACATCGGGTGTGTGGACCAGACACATCGGGTGTGTGGTCCAGACACATCGGGTGTGTGGTCCAGACACATCGGGTGTGTGGTCCAGACACATCGGGTGTGTGGACCAGACACATCGGGTGTGTGGACCAGACACATCGGGTGTGTGGACCAGACACATCGGGTGTGTGGACCAGACACATCGGGTGTGTGGTCCAGACACATCGGGTGTGTGGACCAGACACATCGGGTGTGTGGACCAGACACATCGGGTGTGTGGACCAGACACATCGGGTGTGTGGTCCAGACACATCGGGCGTGTGGACCAGACACATCGGGCGTGTGGACCAGACACATCGGGTGTGTGGTCCAGACACATCGGGTGTGTGGACCAGACACATCGGGTGTGTGGTCCAGACACATCGGCGTGTGGTCCAGACACATCGGGTGTGTGGTCCAGACACATCGGGCGTGTGGACCAGACACATCGGGTGTGTGGACCAGACACATCGGGTGTGTGGACCAGACACATCGGGTGTGTGGTCCAGACACATCGGGTGTGTGGACCAGACACATCGGGTGTGTGGACCAGACACATCGGGTGTGTGGACCAGACACATCGGGTGTGGTCCAGACACATCGGGCGTGTGGACCAGACACATCGGGCGTGTGGACCAGACACATCGGGTGTGTGGTCCAGACACATCGGGCGTGTGGACCAGACACATCGGGTGTGTGGTCCAGACACATCGGGCGTGTGGTCCAGACACATCGGGCGTGTGGACCAGACACATCGGGCGTGTGGACCAGACACATCGGGTGTGTGGTCCAGACACATCGGGGTGTGGCCAGACACATCGGGTGTGTGGTCCAGACACATCGGGCGTGTGGTCCAGACACATCGGGTGTGTGGACCAGACACATCGGGCGTGTGGACCAGACACATCGGGTGTGTGGACCAGACACATCGGGTGTGTGGTCCAGACACATCGGGTGTGTGGACCAGACACATCGGGTGTGTGGACCAGACACATCGGGTGTGTGGACCAGACACATCGGGTGTGTGGACCAGACACATCGGGTGTGTGGTCCAGACACATCGGGCGTGTGGACCAGACACATCGGGCGTGTGGACCAGACACATCGGGTGTGTGGTCCAGACACATCGGGCGTGTGGACCAGACACATCGGGTGTGTGGTCCAGACACATCGGGCGTGTGGTCCAGACACATCGGGCGTGTGGTCCAGACACATCGGGCGTGTGGTCCAGACACATCGGGTGTGTGGTCCAGACACATCGGGCGTGTGGACCAGACACATCGGGTGTGTGGTCCAGACACATCGGGCGTGTGGTCCAGACACATCGGGTGTGTGGTCCAGACACATCGGGCGTGTGGACCAGACACATCGGGTGTGTGGTCCAGACACATCGGCGTGTGGACCAGACACATCGGGCGTGTGGACCAGACATCGGGTGTGTGGTCCAGACACATCGGGGTGTGGACCAGACACATCGGGCGTGTGGACCAGACATCGGGTGTGGTCCAGACACATCGGGTGTGTGGACCAGACACATCGGGCGTGTGGACCAGACACATCGGGCGTGTGGTCCAGACACATCGGGCGTGTGGACCAGACACATCGGGCGTGTGGACCAGACACATCGGGCGTGTGGACCAGACACATCGGGCGTGTGGACCAGACACATCGGGTGTGTGGTCCAGACACATCGGGTGTGTGGACCAGACACATCGGGCGTGTGGACCAGACACATCGGGCGTGTGGACCAGACACATCGGGTGTGGTCCAGACACATCGGGTGTGTGGTCAGACACATCGGGGTGTGGTCCAGACACATCGGGCGTGTGGACCAGCACATCGGGGTGTGGTCCAGACACATCGGGCGTGTGGTCCAGACACATCGGGTGTGTGGCAGACACATCGGGTGTGTGGATCAGACACATCGGGTGTGTGGATCAGACACCCGGGCGTGTGGTCCAGACACATCGGGTGTGTGGACCAGACACATCGGGTGTGTGGATCAGACACATCGGGCGTGTGGACCAGACACATCGGGTGTGTGGCCAGACATCGGGGTGTGGCCAGACACATCGGGGGTGGCCCAACGGGTGTGTGGTCCAGACACATCGGGGTGTGGCCAGACACATCGGGGTGTGGCAGACACATCGGGTGTGTGGTCCAGACACATCGGGTGTGTGGACAGACACATCGGGCGTGTGGTCCAGACACATCGGGGTGTGGCCAGACACATCGGGTGTGTGGCCAGACACATCGGGGTGTGGACCAGACACATCGGGTGTGTGCCAGATCGGGGTGCAGACACATCGGGGTGTGGTCCAGACACATCGGGTGTGTGGTCCAGACACATCGGGTGTGTGGACCAGACACATCGGGCGTGTGGTCAGACACATGGGTGTGGCAGACACATCGGGCGTGTGGACACATCGGGTGTGTGGTCCAGACACATCGGTGTGTGGACCAGGGGTGTGGCCAGACACATCGGGGTGTGGTCCAGACACATCGGGTGTGTGGCCAGACACATCGGGTGTGTGGCCAGACACATCGGTGTGAGACACATGGTGTGTGGTCCAGACACATCGGGTGTGTGGCCAGCACATCGTGTGGCCGACACATCGGGGTGTGGCCAGACATGGGTGTGTGGTCCAGACACATCGGGTGTGGCCAGACACATCGGGGTGTGGCCAGACACATGGGTGTGTGGTCCAGACACATCGGGGTGTGGCCAGACACACGGGTGTGTGGCCAGACACATCGGTGTGGTCCAGACATCGGGTGGTGGCCAGACACATCGGGTCCAGACACATCGGGGTGTGGTCAGACATCGGTTTCCAACCACGGGGTGTGGCCAGCACATCGGGCGTGTGTCCAGACACATCGGGCGTGTGGTCCAGACACATCGGGCGTGTGGCCAGACACCGGGGTGTGGCCAGACACATCGGGGTGTGGTCCAGACACATCGGGGTGTGGTCCAGCACATCGGGCGTGTGGTCCAGACATCGGGGTGTGGTCCAGACACATCGGGGTGTGGTCCAGACACATCGGGGTGTGGTCCAGACACATCGGGGTGTGGTCCAGACACATCGGGTGTGGTCCAGACACATCGGGCGTGTGGCCAGACACATCGGGTGTGTGGTCCAGACACATCGGGCGTGTGGTCCAGACATCGGGCGTGTGGTCCAGACACATCGGGCGTGTGGTCCAGACACATCGGGTGTGTGTCCAGACACACGGGCGTGTGGCCAGACACATCGGGCGTGTGGTCCAGACACATCGGGTGTGTGGTCCAGACACATCGGGGTGTGGACCAGACACATCGGGGTGTGGCCAGACACATCGGGCGTGTGGTCCAGACACATCGGGTGTGTGGCCAGACACATCGGGGTGTGGTCCAGACACATCGGGTGTGTGGCCAGACACATCGGGCGTGTGGACCAGACACATCGGGGTGTGGTCCAGACACATCGGGCGTGTGGCCAGACACATCGGGTGTGTGGTCCAGACACATCGGGGTGTGGACCAGACACATCGGGTGTGTGGTCCAGACACATCGGGTGTGTGGTCCAGACACATCGGGTGTGTGGTCCAGACACATCGGGTGTGTGGACCAGACACATCGGGGTGTGGTCCAGACACATCGGGTGTGTGGTCCAGACACATCGGGTGTGTGGACCAGACACATCGGGTGTGTGGCCAGACACATCGGGTGTGTGGCCAGACACATCGGGGTGTGGCCAGACACATCGGGTGTGTGGTCCAGACACATCGGGTGTGTGGACCAGACACATCGGGGGGGCCAGACATCGGGTGTGTGGTCAGACACATCGGGTGTGTGGTCCAGACACGGTGTGTGGCCAGACACATCGGGTGTGGACCAGACACATCGGGTGTGTGGCCCACATCGGGGTGTGGACCAGACACATCGGGGTGTGGCACACATCGGGTGTGTGGTCCAGACACATCGGGTGTGTGGTCCAGACACATCGGGTGTGTGGACCAGACACACGGGTGTGTGGTCCAGACACATCGGGTGTGTGGTCCAGACACATCGGGTGTGTGGTCCAGACACATCGGGTGTGTGGTCCAGACACATCGGGTGGGGCAGACACATCGGGTGTGTGGTCCAGACACATCGGGTGTGTGGTCCAGACACATCGGGTGTGTGGCCAGACACATCGGGGTGTGGTCCAGACATCGGGCGTGTGGACCAGACACATCGGGTGTGGCCAGACACATCGGGGTGTGGCCAGACACATCGGGTGTGTGGTCCAGACACATCGGGGTGTGGTCCAGACACATCGGGTGGCCAGACACATCGGGCGTGTGCCAGACACATCGGCGTGTGGCCAGACACATCGGGCGTGTGGTCCAGACACATCGGGCGTGTGGTCCAGACACATCGGGCGTGTGGTCCAGACACATCGGGTGTGTGGTCCAGACACATCGGGCGTGTGGACCAGACACATCGGGTGTGTGGTCCAGACACATCGGGCGTGTGGTCCAGACACATCGGGCGTGTGGTCCAGACACATCGGGCGTGTGGTCCAGACACATCGGGTGTGTGGTCCAGACACATCGGGCGTGTGGACCAGACACATCGGGTGTGTGGCCAGACACATCGGGTGTGTGGTCCAGACACATCGGGTGTGTGGCCAGACACATCGGGTGTGTGGCCAGACACATCGGGTGTGTGGACCAGACACATCGGGTGTGTGGTCCAGACACATCGGGTGTGTGGACCAGACACATCGGGTGTGTGGTCCAGACACATCGGGTGTGTGGACCAGACACATCGGGTGTGTGGACCAGACACATCGGGTGTGTGGTCCAGACACATCGGGTGTGTGGACCAGACACATCGGTGTGTGGCCAGACACATCGGGTGTGGGCCAGACACATCGGGTGTGTGGTCCAGACACATCGGGTGTGTGGTCCAGACACATCGGGTGTGTGGACCAGACACATCGGGTGTGTGGTCCAGACACATCGGGTGTGTGGACCAGACACATGGGTGTGTGGCCAGACACATCGGTGTGTGGTCCAGACACATCGGGTGTGTGGACCAGACACATCGGGTGTGTGGACCAGACACATCGGGTGTGTGGACCAGACACATCGGGTGTGTGGTCCAGACACATCGGGTGTGTGGTCCAGACACATCGGGTGTGTGGACCAGACACATCAGGTGTGTGGACCAGACACATCGGGTGTGTGGACCAGACACATCGGGCGTGTGGACCAGACACATCAGGCGTGTGGTCCAGACACATCGGGCGTGTGGACCAGACACATCAGGCGTGTGGTCCAGACACATCGGGCGTGTGGACCAGACACATCAGGCGTGTGGTCCAGACACATCGGGCGTGTGGACCAGACACATCGGGCGTGTGGACCAGACACATCGGGCGTGTGGACCAGCTGTGTGCTAAGACCATGTTGCAACATTACAGACATTCTACACGTGTATTGTTATTTCATAACCGAATCTGTTGAAGTCTTCCGACTTGCATCACTCACCAGGAGTACGTCCTGGTCACATGACAGTCATATGACCCGCGTGCACCGTTGAGCACGAGAGGTACAACACTACAGCCAAGGATGAGCGGCCGTCCAAACACTGCATTAGCACCGCCGATGACTCGAACAGGACAGACAATGTGTAGGGCCTACTTCTGGTCAATGTTGACACGTCAGCCGTATGATTGCTGACCCAAATATTCACTGACCAGTTTTTGGACGCATTACTAAAGACTCTTACTTATGCGTTGTTAGGGTTTAATTGTTGACAGGTAGGCAGGTTTGCAACTCGAGTGTTTGCATGGCGAATTCTGCCCGGTGTTTTGTGTACGTTTCACATTCTGCAGGTAGACACTACACACGCATCACGTGACCGCAGTGCGTTGCTTGGCCAAGCATATGCGATTTAGCGATGTCGTCCTACTAATTAAACTACTAGGCGTCCGGTATATAAAACAGGACACGATATGTAATCCGTGTCAGCGTGACATCGACCGAACTATCCCAGTGGGGTCAGTCTGATTACATCACAAGCCAAGTTTTGTCTTAAAGATATAGAGCTGCAAAATAATATTAGGCAAAAAACAAACACTGGGGTAACCATGGGAACACGGGAAACGTTCCCGTTCCGTGCAACTTCACGATACGTTTTCTGATTTTAGTTCATTAATGCCTACGTGGCATGTTGGTTGGATTCGAAATTAGCACCTTTAGACGGCGAAACGTTGGACTGGCGACAGGTTGTAAGAATCGCAAGGATATATTTTGAAGCAGAGATCGCAACTGATACCTCTAAGGAGGAGTATTGCATAACACTCATTAGGGGCTAGGATGACGACGTTATAAGGTGATGGAACGTACTAGAGGAGTTTAACGTGAACTTATAAAACAATTGCCAATGCGCCACATTTCTCGCGTCGATCTGACGATGTAGCGACTGCCCTTTGCATTAAATCGGAAGTGAAGCCGCCATTTTTGTTCTTGATTTTTATTGCCATTCTCCCTTTGTGTCTCCTTTCTCCGCTACCCGACTTGTGTCCCCCAAATCTGTGCTTGTGTGTGAACGCTACCTTTCTGGTCACAGTGTTCCATTCCCTATGGCTGACTCATTTCCAACCCAATTTAACCCTCTCCTCACCTCCTCACTATCTATCACACAAACCTCCTCCGATTCTCCAATCATTCACATGTTTACGTTTATCATTCACACACATATTTTCGCCCAGTTATTTTCGTAAGCGCTGACGTTTTCTTGTTGTTTTCCGTCACATCCTTGGTGTCTAGTTCGCTTTGCTCTAGTAACTCGATAATTATTGACGACGCATGCTCTAGTTATACGATACTGGGGCAAATCCAGGAGTCGGCCTTATAAGTGGGCGGGGAAAGGGAGTGGCGAATACAAGTTTGGCTCCCAGTTAGAACCACAAATGAAACTTATAATTTTTTTACAGCTGCACGCAGGATATGTACCGTTAAAACTACCCTCCCAATGGAGACAGGGAGTTTCCACGCCATTATTGCACTTTGCTATTATCAATATTATGTATATACGTACGATATAATATTTTTAACATAATTTATTTACGTGTTCTCCAATTCCTTATTTCGTACAAACTGCTTGGAATTAATATTGGGCAAGTAGGTACACAGTTTAACATGATTAGGGCCAGAATGTCTATAAAATGTACGAATGCTTTCCTTCGTGTTCGCCATGAATTGTAATGGCTTAATGGACCTGTTGCTAGGATACTGGCCTTTAATAGTTAGTACTTTTTAACGCATTCATCTAACGACAACATATAAATTATGCTATTAATGTTCAACCCGCAGTAGACATTACGTACATAGACAGCGTCCCTAGTATTTATTACCGGTACTGCCGCATTAGCCGGAGTGACACCCCCAACAGATGCGCGCGGTTGTTCCGGAATCAACCAGTTAGAACACCGATATAGAAGGTGTGTCCCTGCGTCATTGCGCGCGCCGTCAGTGGCCAATGGTAAACAAGGTCAAGTCGCCGTATATAAAGCGGCTCGCCGCAGCCCGAATCAGCTGTTTGTGTAATTGTATGAGAACGAACGAAGCAGTAATTACCGCATCTGATATATAGATAGAAGTGTCGTGAACGAAGTCGAAGGCTTAGAAGTGTACAAGAAACTTGTAAGTATTCTTGGTTTTGTGTTTGTGTGAACTTGGGTGAACGTGTGTAGAGGAAGCGTTGGTAACGTTTAGCCGGTGTGAGCCGGTTATGGCTCACGTAGGCCATATAGCTACTATGAAGCATAGGCCATAGGCCACGATAGGGTTCCGGCCATAGCACGTTGGCTTCGTACGTGTGTGATTGGGGTGTATGACCGGCATGGCAGCGCTCGCACTAATTTCTATCCCGTGTACCTATGCCACTATATATGTGTAGACATTACGTTCTGTACACCATCGTAACGATATACGTCGGCTGATACTCAGGTTTCAAATGAAACACTTGTTTTTATACAATACAATAACCTTTAATAGTCTCCCAAAGAGGAAATTCTTCTGGTAAATATTCACATAACACAACATAATACAACGAAATTAGTAGTGACAATGCTTATAATAATAGTGCGCCCCATTGTATCCCCCCATCCTCCCCGATCATTTCCCCCTCCCCGATTTCGCCTTTAGCAGCCTAACAGAAGTTAGATGATATGTGCTTCGATAACGGCCATATGGCTATACTAATTATTGGCATGGTGGTTCTTGATTTGTGTAGCTGAATTCGCATAGTCATCTAGCCTCTGACGAATCAAGTTTGTGGATAACTGGATGATTGCGCGTACAATGAGCTGGACACTCTATACGCTGAGTGAAACTCTGTAGAAACTTTAATTTAATTCTATACGATCTGATGCCACAGATCCTTTACCTGGGAAAATGCAAATAACTAGGGCGGTATAACCAGGCAACAAAATAAGATACAATT
Organism: Ridgeia piscesae; assembly: GCA_025642075.2. Classification (NCBI taxonomy): domain Eukaryota; kingdom Metazoa; phylum Annelida; class Polychaeta; order Sabellida; family Siboglinidae; genus Ridgeia; species Ridgeia piscesae. The sequence goes on along the minus strand of JAODUO010000761.1, from coordinate 209,036 downwards.
GATGATATAGCGATGTTGCAAGTACTACCACACCATCGATATATAAATTGATACTTAATAGCTGATTGTACTTCAAATAGATACATTATCAATTAGTTGAAAGGTCAGACCAGGTGTGAACAACAATACCTGGAAAGTGAGCGCGTGGACGTTGACTGGAGTGACCTGTGAATGCGCACAAGCACGTGTTAGCCGAGTACCACCAGAAAGGACTGTAAGATTTCTACTCAGTGGCAGTCCATCCATTTTGGAATGTTTCAATGGTGTCCTTCAACCGTACAGAAAAAAATGTCGATTATCTTTTTAAAATAACATCACCCAATATGTTCCTCATAACGTTGTTCCTAATAATAATCTTTATGAAAAGAAGAAATAACGACACGAAAGGTAACCACAAATGATAACACCACACGAAGGAGTTATCGTCTCCCACCTATTGTCAGCCGATCCGTTTCTAGCGTCCATCGAGTGACGTCACAGTGACCTCCATTGGTGTTTAAGGGGGGTGGGGTGGGGTGGATAATGACGTGTCAGCGACTGGGCTGTAGATCTAAATCTACCATAAATATCTACCATAAATTGCTGAAACCGGATGTGTGCACCCATCCGAGCACCCACTTGTGGACGAATCGTGCACTTATTCGGTTGAAGAATAAGCAATTCCTAAACTACGCCAAACATTCTGTCATAACAGATACTCGATGTTTTTGTTGCCACTGTTTTTCACACCCAGTAAGGTCTTGACCATATGTCGGTCATTCACCTGACAAAAAAACGTTTTCGTAATGACGTGTAAGAACACGTTACCCCATGTAATAGATCGATACCGCGATAAATGACCTCATTTAGCGCGCGTATTCAACACACTTTCTATAGAAGTTTATATATATATATATAGTTTACCACAAGAAAGAGCGATTACACAAACGCGGTCATTCACGTGACGAAACAGATTTCAAAACATGTAAAAGGACGCTATCACACCGATCGAAATAGCGATAAATTACCTGATTTAGCGACAAAAGAATAGTTGTTGACCGCGCTCGTTAAATCGTTTGCAACACCAAAGAACGATTATACAAATGCCCCCGATTGAACCGATTCTTATCAGCACGTACATGTCGTGTATACCACGATACAGATGTACAGATTCGGGTTGTTTGTGTCGTAGAACAAGAAAGGATTATTATGAAGGCGTCAGAATATCATGCGAGCGAGATGCCTGGTTTTTGCAGTCATGCTACTTTTATACAGTCTATTGAATTAGAATGGCGCCCCAAACACGCCGATGCTGGAACCAACAGAGAATGTAGTCTACAGCGCATGTCCAAGTTGTAGAACTATTGACAATCCCAACGCTTCCTAGTCCGCCTGCCACTTGAAACAAATGTGACGTTTTTGATGGTAATTTTGTTAAGTCTGATTACAAATCCTTTTGCGCATGGTATGTACATGTTTAAAGGCAGCACAAGTTACCTTAGTATTAGTTTATGAGTACTATTATTACTGTGACATTGCTATGAGATCGTTACGTTCTTGTTGTGCTTTCCAGAGTTGGAATGGCTGTCGTATCGCGCGCTCAATCACCGCCGTCTCTCTTCTCGCACGTCATCAAGCGCATGTGCACAGTCGAGATGGACCGAGCTGCGTGCACTTCCGGTCTGGAGTCGCACTCGCTGCCGAAGTCGAAGTCGGGCAACAAGCGTGGCGCCGATGACGTCACGGTGAAGTCGACCAGGACGGGTTATGCGCAGGCGCTGAAGGACTACCTGTTAATGCCGCGCACGACCGTGTCGGGGCGTGACGTCAACATTACGGCGCCGATCTCATTTTGAAATAGGCGTCCGCTAGAGCCGATTGGACGAATCTAGCAACTCGTAGCCGATGCACAGTCAAAAGATGACATGTGCCAAACCGGCCTCGTCGCCGCCGATGGCGAATGAACGTCACTTCCGGTGCGAGAAACTCTCATCCGGTGGTATACAGGTGACGTCGAGTGACCCACACGGAGGACCTAGCGAGAAAATGAGCCAGCGTATGAAAAAGCACACGCGTCACGTCAATTGAGACGTCACTTCCGGTGACAGTGTTGTGGCAGTCGCGAGAATATAAACGATGTTTAACACATGACGTCAAGAGATAGACGATAGACCGTCGAAGAAGCAGAAGAAGTTGATCGCAACAGACAGCGACTGTTAACTCGAAGGCGAGAAGGACACACATGTCCACAACTCATGTCCACGTGACACTAGTACATACATGTCAACCAATTTCGGGGTGGCGAGTGAAACGAACAATAAAAACACGACCATCCGGCATCACCTTTGGCCGATACGTCAGCAAACTCGACCTGGTAGACACACACATGTGCTTGCATGTGACACCGCTGACATTGCACGTCATGGGGAAGGGCATTATGGGAACGAGACCATGTGACTTACCACTGGTCGCAGAACTCCCAAAGTAGCATAATTATATCGTGTGATATGTAAAATATTATACGAAAACGATAGTCTAAAAGCATCGGACATTAGCCGATTTTATTTAGGACAATAATTGCACTCAGGGATTAATCTGTTTTTACCGTTGCTGGTCAAACGGGGCCTAGGTACTTCTTGATTTTATACAAAAACATGATGTTTTCTGGTCACCGCGAAGGTCTTCTTTGTTGTCGATACTGGTCATTTAAAATGGTTACAAATTCTAGACATGCGGCGATTAACCTAGATTTAGTATTTGAATTATTTGATGTCACAACGAACATATGTACAACGAACAGCCGGGAACTCCAAACAAAATACAAAGGAAATAGATTCCTCAAGTGATACTCTTACATACTCCGCATATATAATAGTACCATCATTCCCTGTAACCGACAGTTACACGCTGTTGTACAACACACTTGGGTAACTCAGTTACATTCAAAACACACATTGACAGGCATGGGGTGATTACGGTGCTAGTTGAACTAGGTAATAAGTAATCGTGTGTATAATGAAAGTTAAGCAGTTAAGTTATGACACGTTGCAACTTATCAATTGAACAATGTTAATCGTACACGTGTCATAATTACTCGGTGATATTCGTCAAACAAACACATGCGTTATCTCGAACCATCAGGAGGACAATTACTAATAGCTACCGTGTAGCTAAAATGTTGAACTGTAATACCTACTGGGTAGCTAAGATTAGCTACTATGTAGCTAATGCATAGCTATTAAAGGTTCGGTCGAGTGTCCATTTATAATTGACGGAGAGACGAGAATTGTGCAAGTATGGACTGGTTGCTTGCTGTGATCGCATATGTCGATGTACTGCTTTTGTTTCCAGTTTAACGTTTTATGTAGACACCGCGCATATGTCCTGATTAGCCATTGTAACAAAACTACACGTAGCGCCGCCTGTCGACAGTATACAACCATTATATTACGTACTATGATGATCCTACTCGTGATTATAGCGTACACATGAAGCCTTCCCGAACGGTCTATTTTTACAATTCCATGTGACCAGAAACTGATTTATTACTAGGAAAATATTTTGCATGACTGCTTACAGGTGTGATCGATGAGATGTCATTAATTATTTCTGTTACGATTGCAGTATTGAATCAATGAAGTGGATAAGTTATTACATAAATAGACAATGTCTATCTCGTTCTTTATGTGGTTCAATTGAGATACGACACGATAGAAATATTACGTGAATTATCGATATAAAATTGTTATGTAATATGATATGAAGCACACACATGCGAATGTATAGAATAATTTATGTGTGTGTGTGTGTACTTTATCAGAACATGAATATTCATCTTGCATCTATATAAAACATTCGTTCCATTTTAAGATGTGTTTGTTTTAATTCGTTTTTCATTAAAAACGATACCCTGTGCGTGGTAGAAATTAAATATCTACTAAAGAAGATTCCTTCAGATCCGCTGGCCAGACACCATCAGCAACATTGACTTGTGGGAGAGAACGCACCAACGGACTGCCAGAGATGAAGTCAGTAGAAGACGAGGGGAATAGATTGGTCACGTGTACAGCATCAACTAGCATAAGGCAGGCGCTGATACGGAACCCACAAGACAGAAGACAAATGGACCGTCCAAAGAACACGAGGCGAATGGACCTCCAGACACTAAGACGACAGGACACACCCGGAGGCAGCCTGGGACAAAAGCCCAGGACAGAAGACTTGGAGAGCATCGGTTGTTGTCGACCTGCCTTTTACCCAGGAGTAGTCCCCAGAAGGGACGATGGGCACAAGTAAAGTAAGTACAACAGGCTCTACAAAGAACGAACACATCGCCATGCTGTTGACCCACGTATTACAATGCTGTTGACCCACGTATTACAATGCTGTTGACCCACGTATTACAATGCTGTTGACGCAAGTATTACAATGCGAAGTAAAACAACGTAGAATCACAGTACTGCGATGATCATAACGCTGCATTAATAAACATTATCGGTATACCGATACATTATCGGTACACCGATACATATGCACTGATGCATCGTGTTTAATTACCATAAAATGCATGGATGGAGGCAATTTGTCGATGGAGAAGAAAACGATTTAAAAAACCCACTTATATTCTCTTAACATTCTCTAAGTTACAATCAGTATTGTTTTATGGAGCACACATTAAGATCTTCGTGAAAATACTAACTTCGAGACTGCACAGGTAAGTTTGCATTAAACGTTTGTCCGGGATTATGTCCAGAAAGAGACAGGTAGCATTGACCGCGCATGCACCCGGTAGTAAAGGTGTAGCGAACGTGATTACAAATCAACATAAGATGACCCACTATGACGATATATGACACTTTTAGTCCTGACACTTCTTGTTACTATTTCTGCATCACAAGTGGCGTGTCTCTAATTCTCCCCAAATAACGTATTCAATGGACATAAAAACAACCGAGACGACAAGAACGTTATAAACGTGACACTATGACACAGCGGGTGACGGGTTGTAGGTAACAAGGCAACTATAAACAGTGGTTACAAATATTTTTGTGAGGTCGGATAAGAAATGTAGACGAGAAGAATTATGTTATGTATCGCACAGCCCATTTCAAGTCGAAGTAACCGAGGAATGACGCGACCTATTGTAGACTTATTTACTATTACGACATTAAATATTCTTCTATTCATTCTGCTTCGAATTCAATTAAATTTATTTCAAAACACACAACATTAAAAAGCAAGCAATACAAATATGAATAATAATAATAAGTCACATGGTCCGAATGAAATACAAATAAGAAATATGTTTTGAAAAGGAGTAGACGTGAAGTGAAACACTTCCTGCTATATGTTTTCCTTATGTCATTCATCGTTTGCCGGAAAGGTTAAGCCTTCTAGTCTTGTTTGTTCTGGCTAAAGAACATGCTCATTCTGTGTACACATGACAAACTACTGATGTTTAAATGGCTTATTAGATGCATACGAATCATGCAGTGAGTTAACAAAACATAATAATGTAACCTATTCGAAGTTGAGTGAGCAATTTGCAGTTTCGTGGACAATACATATTCCCGGATGACGAGGTCTTCTGTGTACAGTGGCGCCGACTGGCGAATGACTAACGAGTGCTTAGAAATTGATAGTCTGGTAGCGATGTATCACGGAACTGTTGAGCACTACATTTGACCCTTCAGCAAACTGATGTTATGATTGTGTCACATGATCTAAGTCATGTGACACATTTACTCGATTAGTTAGTTATTTGGAGGAAATCAAAGACGCGTTAATCGTAAAGAGGAATTAGTAAGAGGGCGTATGACGTCAAGAAATTGTCAGAATCTTTTAACAATGGGTCATGTGTTGTCGTGTGTTGGGTCGTGTTGCTTTCGTACACCTCTAATACCGAGTTCGTGCAAGAGCGGTGACATGAGTCATGTGACATCACCTGGAGCAGTACTGATAGGCGTTTCTGGTCGACAGACGTCTTTGTTCATTACTGTTTATGTTTATCACGATTAGAGGGTCTACACTTACCACTATGTAGACTAGAGTTAAAGTCAATTCATTGTAATGCGTCAAGTTATTTGTGAACATATTTATTTCTCGTACCACGTCCCTCTCCCTCTCCCTCTCCCTCTCCCTCTCCCTCTCCCTCTCCCTCTCCCTCTCCCTCTCCCTCTCCCTCTCCCTCTCCTCTCCCCTCCCTCTCCCGCTCCCGCTCCCGCTCCCGCTCCCGCTCCCGCTCCCGTCCTCCCCTCCCTCTCCCTCTCCCTCTCCCTCTCCCTTCCCTCTCCCTCTCCCTCTCTCCTCTCCCTCTCCCTCTCTCCCTCTCCCTCTCCCTCTCCCTCTCCCTCTCCCTCTCCCTCTCCCTCTCCCTCTCCCTCTCCCTCTCCCTCTCCCTCTCCCTCTCCCTCTCCCTCTCCCTCTCCCTCTCCCTCTCCTCCTCTCCCTCTCCTCGCCCTCTCCTCGCCCTCTCCCTCTCCCTCTCCCTCTCCCTCTCCCTCTCCCTCTCCCTCTCCCTCTCCCTCTCCCTCTCCCTCTCCCTCTCCCTCTCCCTCTCCCTCTCCCTCTCCCTCTCCTCTCCCTCTCCCTCTCCCTCTCATTATCAACCCTCCCCGCCTCCCTGTGCCACTAGACGGGACACCTTCATCATCAACCCTACTCGCCTCCCTGTGACACTAGACGGGACACCTTCATCATCAACCCTCCCCCGCCTCCCTGTGACACTAGACGGGACACCTTCATCATCAACCCTCCCCGCCTCTATGTGCCACTAGATGGGACACCTTCATCATCAACCCTCCCCGCCTCCCTGTGCCACTAGACGGGACACCTTCATCATCAACCCTCCCCGCCTCCCTGTGCCACTAGACGGGACACCTTCATCATCAACCATCCCCGCCTCCCTGTGCCACTAGACGGGACACCTTCATCATCAACCATCCTCGCCTCCCTGTGCCACTAGACGGGACACCTTCATCATCAACCCTCCCCGCCTCCCTGTGCCACTAGACGGGACACCTTCATCATCAACCCTCCTCGCCTCCCTGTGCCACTAGACGGGACACCTTCATCATCAACCCTCCCCGCCTCCCTGTGCCACTAGACAGAACACCTTCAACATCAACCCTCACCGCCTCCCTGTGCCACTAGACGGGACACCTTCATCATCAACCCTCCCCGCCTCCCTGTGCCACTAAACGGGACACCTTCATCATCAACCTCCCCGCCTCCCTGTGCCTGTAGACGGGACACCTTCATCATCAACCCTCCCCGCCTCCCTGTGCCACTAGACGGGACACCTTCATCATCAACCCTCCCCGCCTCCCTGTGCCACTAGACGGGACACCTTCATCATCAACCTCCCCGCCTCCCTGTGCCACATGACGGGACACCTTCATCATCAACCCTCCCCGCCTCCCTGTGCCTGTAGACGGGACACCTTCATCATCAACCCTCCCCGCCTCCCTGTGCCACTAGACGGGACACCTTCATCATCAACCCTCCCCGCCTCCCTGTGCCACTAGACGGGACACCTTCATCATCAACCTCCCCGCCTCCCTGTGCCTGTAGACGGGACACCTTCATCATCAACCCTCCCCGCCTCCCTGTGCCACTAGACGGGACACCTTCATCATCAACCCTCCCCGCCTCCCTGTGCCACTAGACGGGACACCTTCATCATCAACCTCCCCGCCTCCCTGTGCCACTTGACGGGACACCTTCATCATCAACCCCCCCGCCTCCCTGTGCCACAAGACGGGACACCTTCATCATCAACCCTCCCCGCCTCCCTGTGCCACTAGACGGGACACCTTCATCATCAACCCTCCCCGCCTCCCTGTGCCAGTAGACGGGACACCTTCATCATCAACCCTCCCCGCCTCCCTGTGCCACTAGACGGGACACCTTCATCATCAACCCTCCCCGCCTCCCTGTGCCACTAGACGGGACACCTTCATCATCAACCCTCCCCGCCTCCCTGTGCCACTAGACGGGACACCTTCATCATCAGCCCTCCCCGCCTCCCTGTGCCACTAGACGGGACACCTTCATCATCAACCCTCCCCGCCTCCCTGTGCCACTAGACGGGACACCTTCATCATCAACCCTCCCCGCCTCCCTGTGCCACTAGACGGGACACCTTCATCATCAACCCTCCCCGCCTCCCTGTGCCACTAGACGGGACACCTTCATCATCAACCCCCCCCGCCTCCCTGTGCCACTAGACGGGACACCTTCATCATCAACCCTCCCCGCCTCTATGTGCCAGTAGACGGGACACCTTCATCATCAACCCTCCCCGCCTCCCTGTGCCACTAGACGGGACACCTTCATCATCAACCCTCCCCGCCTCTATGTGCCACTAGACGGGACACCTTCATCATCAACCCTCCCCGCCTCCCTGTGCCACTAGACGGGACACCTTCATCATCAACCCTCCCCGCCTCCCTGTGCCACTAGACGGGACACCTTCATCATCAACCCTCCCCGCCTCCCTGTGCCACTAGACGGGACACCTTCATCATCAACCCTCCCCGCCACCCTGTGCCACTAGACGGGACACCTTCATCATCAACCCTCCCCGCCTCCCTGTGCCAGTAGACGGGACACCTTCATCATCAACCCTCCCCGCCTCCCTGTGCCACTAGACGGGACACCTTCATCATCAACCCTCCCCGCCTCTATGTGCCAGTAGACGGGACACCTTCATCATCAACCCTCCCCGCCTCCCTGTGCCACTAGACGGGACACCTTCATCATCAACCCTCCCCGCCTCCATGTGCCACTAGACGGGACACCTTCATCATCAACCCTCCCCGCCTCCCTGTGCCACTAGACGGGACACCTTCATCATCAACCCTCCCCGCCTCCCTGTGCCACTAGACGGGACACCTTCATCATCAACCCTCCCCGCCTCCCTGTGCCACTAGACGGGACACCTTCATCATCAACCCTCCCCGCCACCCTGTGCCACTAGACGGGACACCTTCATCATCAACCCTCCCCGCCTCCCTGTGCCAGTAGACGGGACACCTTCATCATCAACCCTCCCCGCCTCCCTGTGCCAGTAGACGGGACACCTTCATCATCAACCCACTCGCCTCCCTGTGCCACTAGACGGGACACCTTCATCATCAACCCTCCCCACCTCCCTGTGCCAGTAGACGGGACACCTTCATCATCAACCCTCCCCGCCTCCCTGTGCCAGTAGACGGGACACCTTCATCATCAACCCTCCCCACCTCCCTGTGCCAGTAGACGGGACACCTTCATCATCAACCCTCCCCGCCTCCCTGTGCCAGTAGACGGGACACCTTCATCATCAACCCACCCGCCTCCCTGTGCCACTAGACGGGACACCTTCATCATCAACCCTCCCCACCTCCCTGTGCCAGTAGACGGGACACCTTCATCATCAACCCTCCCCGCCTCCCTGTGCCAGTAGACGGGACAACGCGATAAGGGAGACGGGATGTCGCTGAAGCTCTGACTCAGCCCTCCCTACATTCATCTCACTCCGACCCCTGGTGTTTGTTGCGTGGTTGTAGTAATTTGCCTGGATCCTCATGTTCTTGGGGAAACTTTCTGGTCTTACAAATTAGCGTTTCTTTGGTGCATTTTTTAGTTTGTAAGACGCGGCATGTCTTGTATTTATTTTAAGATTTTAACGGTTTTAAGTCTACGTCAAGTTTTCGTTTGAAGGCGAAGATGTTTTCAACATTCACGGTTTGCTGAAAGAGGTTGTTGCCGTCAAAGATGCGTTGTGAAAAGGAATGATTCGTTGTTAAAATAAAAGTTGAAATAAATAAAGTTAATGTAATGTAGTTAATTAATTAAATACATGCAATAAAACAAAATCGTGAAACTCAGACCGACATACATACAAGGCAATTACACAAAAGTGTTATAGTACCATCATGACAATACCCACAGAGCGCGTAAAATAATATCTAACCGTTTGACTAAAACGAACGATATTTCTTTTATACGTGCGCACGGTTTCAGAGTTGGCGCGTCACTTCCGGCGATAATTTGAAAGTGGCGACTTAACTGGTAGCTTGCAGAATGCAGCAGTTCATTGTGTTAGTTTTTATACTGGCGAATGACTTGGGTGAATCTATTTACCACGCAGACAAAGTCGACACTGACGGGGGTCACACAAGCGACACGCCAACAGAGGATGCCTGGGAATATAACACGCAGAAAGACGATCTATTTAGCGGCGCAACAACCTCGCTCAAAAACGGTGAGAAAAGACGCAGTGTATTTCTAAGCAAGCACAACGGGAACAAAGGGAGCGTGTTGGGATTAAGCGATCTTTATTTGTCTGACAAACGCGTACATGTATACGAGGAAGATGCGAATAAAGACGATCACGACGACAACGACGTAGGTAGCAGCTTTGATGGTGGCTTTAGTCTACCTGTCAACGATGAAGACGACAGCACACATATGCGGAATAGCAACCACGGCGACTTTGTAGACTTCGGCAAGGGTGACGTCAACGAAGATGATGCCCCAGTGTACGTCGACGACACCTTCTGGGAAGATTCTAGGACCGACTCGAGGGCACGCAGGCTGCGGAGACAGAGTGACCGACGGAAACGTCGGTCCATCGTGGACGACCTCATGAAGGTCTACAGGTGAGTCCGCGCCCATTTCGTTCTGCGGTGGATGGTAAGGTGTCCACCGTGGCGTTGCGTCTCACGGGGGAACGGAAAGGTTTAGTCAGAGCTATTAAATATGAGCTGGATCACTCCCTCCTGTGGAACTAACCGCGCACAGATCTCACTGAATCTCGAACGTCTCGTCGTTTAGTACAGTATCTGCTTTAATCCCCTCCGTGTGAGGGCGCTGTGTGTTTAAGAGCCCCAGTTCGAATGGATTAGCTCTGGTTTAATCTCTGGCTTTGAAAATGATGCGTTTATGTTTAAATTGACCCCAAATTTATATACAAAATAACGTGCCTTAATGAAACATGAATTATGCTAAGCTTTTATCAAAGATATCATCAAAACAGTTTACTAGAATAAGTTTGACGAAGACACAGTTTAAATTGCGTGAACATCTCCATTGTTATTGAAAGCCTATTACAGACTCTTCCCAGCTCGTCAATCGCCAAACAGAGGATAACGCTGTTGGCAATGAAATATTTATTTAGTTCGCTATTGTGTATTGTCAAAATTGAGTATATTTAAAGACTATACCTTTATGGCTAAAAGTGTAATACATAATAACAATTAACGTACAACTTTTTCGAAATTCCTAAGAAAAACGTTTGAACAAGATAAACGGTAACTGCACAAAATCACGTGAACCAAATATTGGGAAAACTGTACGACGCGTTCACATACACGCCGATGACGAAATCGTCAGCGACGAGTGCCTATTTCGGGTCCGAAAATAACACCGCTTTGTTCGACTCGTTAGGGAATGGCAGGGCGCCCTAAAAAAGACACCTCTGGGTGCGCAGCCGACACTTGTGGCCCCAAAAGTCCCCCCGCAACCCTGGTCTGAAATGAGCGTCAACAACCGAGCCCAGATGCTGGAGGAGGTCGGGGCGTACCTGAGAGACCACAAGTACCGAGACTTCGACAGACGATTCTACGACGACTCGGCCAAATACCCCAGAAGGGTTCGTCACGTGACATATTTACACAACGCCGGGTTGACTGCTGTCGTCGGGCGTCTGTGCGGTGGGCGACGGGTCTAGTCTCGCGTAACGGACTGTCGCTCGGCTGTGAAACCTCGCCGAGAAGACAGTCTGGTGACTTTGCCGGCGTTTGAATGTTATCCGTGTGGGGCTAAACAAAGCTGCCACCTCACGGATACTGGTTAATCCTGCCGTAATTTCTATTTTATAAATAACTGCAAATTTTTATTTATTCTTGTGTTAATGTACGTTTAATTTTTAATAGTTTTTATAATACAGCATTATTTTATAAAAAAACGGTATCCTTACTTAATTTATTTGTTATTTCAAATTCGGCCTGAGAACCAATCAGCGTCTCTACCTTAATCTGGGGTAAGGCCACCCTGTCGGTCACATTGGCAGGCCATTAATTCCCCAGGCGGAGTTGAGGGGCTGAAAAGTGCTGCCACCTCACGGAGTCTGGTTAATCGAGGCTACGACGCGTTGTGTACCACTGACGTCGGAATATTGGGGGGGGGAGGTTCATCAGAGATTTCCAACTGGAAAACAATTTCCATTTATTTTAAATTTTCAACCACTTTGAGACTCACAATAACTCCACTTTGAGGCTCTCAAAATACATCCAAATACATCCGATCGCAAAACCCTCTTGACGCTGCCAAACAACCTAAGCTGCATCATAAAATCCACATATCTTCCTTAACTATTGGGAGGCTAATCGTGTTTCAAGCCCCCCCCCACAATATCGGGTTGTTGAGCTCACTATGTTTCCCGGTTTCGACGCCTGTATCCTAGCATGACAGTTCTCTCCCCTCCCAGCCTAGTACAGCAAGGGCTTCCCAAAACTGCACCCCTTTATCAATTTAGAACATATATAGGGCCTATACTGATAATATTTCAGGATATAAACCTTACATAGTTACTTGCGAGTTCGTTAATTGTCATTTGTCCACGTAGAATAGCCACTTTCTCGTCATCACCAGCATTTATTTGCCACCAAAGCCGGCGGTGGGGATCCTTCCGTAATTCTGCAAATTTTATAATTATCTATTTCATATACCGTTCATATCATTAATGAAAAATAGATATTTGACATCTCACTATTACAGGATTTGTATCTTCTATCATCAAACCAGAATTGAAATAATGACAGGTCCTTGATTTCTTGCAGCTGTTCATGACCAGGTTTCCGCTTCCGCGTCTGCGCACGGTGAACCTCGAGCTGCAGACGGCGTGCAAGGTGAACGTGCACACGTGTCTCTGGCACGTGCACACCGTCATGAACTACGCAGGTGTAGTGGCCGACAAAGTCAAGGCCGAGCACGCCGCCACCTGGCAGACAAACGACACACTGAAAGCAATGGTCGACTATGCACCGTTTGAGCACGCGCGCGCTCGCTTCCGGTACAGGGTAGGTTAACGGTTGAACGTGAGCGATAATAGAGTGGCACACGTCAAAGTGCATTTTAATCATGCATAGTGAATCTCCCCAAGTTGGTACATTTCGATGTGTTAAGTTGTTGGTGAGGTGGTGTTTACATAAACGATTAATTATCGCTCGGCCGAACGGCCAAACGGACATATAAACACAGTTTTTGCGTAGTAATTACCTGTGAGCATTCGTGCATCCGGGACATTATCTATGATTAGAAAGTGTTTAAAGACATATCTTTTTATTAGACATTTCAATTAATTCAAATTGTTTTGAAATGACGGACATTGCTTTAGAATTTCTTTTTAGTGTCATACACGTTTTAATCAGTGTTTATAGTTTTTATAGATAATATTATATATTATAATATATATATATATATATATATATATATATATATATATATATATATATATATATACGTACACAGTTTTAGTAAAGGTTTTAATTTTATAATAATTTATATAATTTAAATACCAAGTGTTAGTACTATACATCTTGAAAGCAGTGTTTAATTTATTTTAAATTAATTTATATAATTTTACATACTAGTTTACTAGTACATCTTAAAACCAAAAATGTATATGATATATTTTAATTTATATAATTTACATTTCTATGTATTAATATACATTTAGTATATTTCTTGTGCAGCGCATCGATCCGCCATGCGGGAATTAGCGCTATATAAAACTGTATTATTATTATCATTATTATTAATTGCAGCGTCGCCGAAAGCTTCCCATAGCTTATTATTTTTAACTACTGTTGTTAACATTACTGAACAGAGTTTTGCTTTGGATTTTACTGCAAATAAAGTTTATTATTATATTATTATTATTATTATTATTATTATTATTATTATTATTTATTATTATTATTATTTTATTATTATTATTATTATTATTATTATTATTATTATTATTATTATTATTATTATCATCATCATTATTATCATTATTATCATTATTATCATTATTATCATTATTATCATTATTATCATTATTATAGCAGCACATATGGTATTCGATTGATCAGGTCAGTCAGTGAAGGATAAAATTCGAAACGACTGCATTCTACGCTTCAGCGTAATTTACTTTTATGTATTTAACTATGAAATGGAGCCGGCTGCACCTATGTAGCTGCGCCTAAGACAGAGCTCTGTAACATTGCGATCTTTCTGTAAGTTGCTCTTATCTGGCACAGCTATTGTTTGGCAGAGGTGACCGTGAGTACATCTAGTCTGTGTTCAACGGATGAATTGAGATATATGTGCAACATCTTCGTTTTTAATGCTTTTACCAACGAACTGAACCACTAATCGGTCAGCCGTGACACCAATTGTTGACAATTACCATCAACTACCTGCCAGTCTGCAGGTCCACCGTCGTGCATCAGTGAGCGTCGCATGCATGGCCGAACCTGACCAAGACCTCCACACATACAGTCCACACAAGCCTGTCGTTTACACCAGCTTGGCCAGTCGACATATCCCAATACGTCACGCTTGCTTCCTCGTACCTGGAACGCCATACGTGAACTTGGCATAGCTGTACGGCGACCAACCAAGCGTGGCTGCCGAGACGGACGTCAACGTCAACATCAACAAGCTATCTCCACTGTAATCGGCCATCGACCAGCCAGCCCCTACGTGCGAGTGCTATCTTCACAACAACACGACGACAACCTAATTCCAGTCACACTAACATCGAATCCGATAATCTGCCCGACTACAACAGCGTCATTATGCATAATCAACGCAAGATGTGTTCGCAACAAAACAACTGACATATTAGACCACATCCATGAACATGACCTAGACATTGTTGCAATTACTTAAACCTGGCTCTCTGTAATCAGAGCTTTGACGCCACCCGGATACAATTTAATTCACCATCCCAGATGCAGCCGTCGCGGTGGTGGCAGTGCAATATTACACAGGAATCTGTCAACGTAACATCTCTGAAAAAAACATTCAGTAATAGCCATTCTTTTGAAGCTATGAGTTTAAAGTTAACGCTATACGGAAAATGTGTGATTCTGCTCGTGGTTTATCGCCCACCACCAAACAAGAAGAATGGATCATCGGTTGTCGATTTCTTCAAAGAGTTCGCTGATATTCTGAACATATACGCGACACTGCCTGATGAACTGGTTATTGTTGGTGATTTTAATTTAAATTTCGACATTAACACTGACGTTCATGTGAGACGCTTCCGAGACTAGTTATATAGTCACGGCATGACACAGTATGTGGAAGAAGCAACACACCAAAAAGGTCAAATCTTAGATTTAATTATCGCTCGCACTTATTCCTGCGTGGTTGACACTGTCGTAGCTGACCTTATTTCAGATCACTGTGCGGTACATTGCCGCATTGCAATGCGCAAACCTCCTTTTCGAAGGGAACTAAAGACCTACCGCAAGATGAAAGCAATCAATTTGACTTCTTTTTCAACAGACGTTGAGAATTCTGACTTATACACAAGTCAGGAACGATTATTAGAGGAGAGTGTAACACAATACAATGTCGATCTGGGTGACCTTCGTGAGAAACATGCACCGTTGAAAACTAAATGGCTCACTATCCGCCTAGCTGCACCTTGGGTCAACGACGACATTCTGTCAGCGAGGAAGGTGAGACGAAGGATGGAGCGGCGATGGAGGTTGTCCAGGTTGACCGTCGATCGGGAAATCTTCATGAACCAAAGAGACATTGTTAAGAAGATGCTCTATACTGCCAAGTCCGAGTTCTATGCCAACTAAATTAAGGACCAGGCTAGCAACCCAAAATCCCTTTTCCGGACAGTGGGTTCTCTGTTGCACACAAAACGACTGCCAGCATTGCCTAATGAACACCTGGGACAATCGCTAGAAGAATTCAGCACCTATTTCTTAGACAAATATCACCAGACGCGACCTTGATAACGTTGACAATTGCGTAGCTATGCGTCCCGATGAGCCCTGTGGTATTTCCTCGTATCTGTCAGCGTTCATGCCCACCACAACCGACGAGGTCACCAAACTGGTCAGCAAATCAGCCTGCAAACTGTGCATGTTGGATCCGATTCCTACTCATCTGCTGAAGGCCAACTTATCCAGCCTAGCACCAGTCATCGCTGATATTGTGAACGTGTCGATTGCGACAGGAGTTTTCCCTTCCGCCTTTAAAAAGACGTAACTCCGTTGCTGAAGAAAACAACGCTTGATGCAAACGACGTCAAGAACTATCGTCTTGTGTCAAACCTGTGTTTGGTGTCCAAAATCGTAGAGAAGGTCGTTGCTGTCCGTTTCTCTAAACATTTGGCAGACAACGATCTATATGAGCAAATGCAATCTGCTTATCGTCCAAACCACAGCGCAGAGACAGCACTGCTGAGAGTACGCAGTGATTTGCTCTGTATTCTAGATGAGCGCAAGGCTGCCATACTAGTGCTACTAGATATATTCGATACGATCGATCACACAATCATGTTAACCCGCCTCAGAGATCGGTTTGGAATAACTGCAACACGTCTTGCATGGTTTGAGTCGTATTTGTTGAATCGAAGCCAACGTATTCAAATGCACGCCAGAATATCCGCGGAACGTCCAGTGGTGTCCGTCGTTCCGCAAGGTTCCGTTCTCGGCCCGCTCATGTTTATTTGCTACACTGCTCCACTCGGTGATATCGCACGTCGACACGGGATAAACGTTCACCTGTATGCTGATGACACCCAACTGTATCTCGCGTTCAGTCTGCACTCAGACGAAGACACAATCCAGGCAGTCACGCGCATCCAATATTGTGTCGCAGAAATTATTGTGAAGTGCGCGCCACTTATAAATATCAAACTTTCTATGCCGCACATAGAACTTGGTGATATCGTTGTGCCAGTGTCCTCCGTTGCCAAGAACATTGGCGGTTTCTTCGATAATGCTCTAAGCATGAATAACCAAGTGCAGCACATTTGTCGTGTATTTCCATATCCATTGTATTGGAAAAATCCGAAAACTTCTCGATCAGAAAACAACAGAAATTATGATTCTTACTTACGTTACGTCTCGCCTTGACAACGGAAACTGCCTGCTATACGGCATTTCCGACCACCTTCTTACCAAACTCCAAAGAGTACAAAACGCTGCTGCCAGGCTCATAACCAAAACGAAGAAACACGACCACATCACTGCTGTTTTAATCGATCTTCACTGGCTTCCTATCAAACAGCGGATCGAGTACAAATTGTTACTGTTGACGTTTCGAAGCCTTCATGGACTAGCTGCATCATACATAACCGACCTACTAATTTGTTACGAACCGACTCGTGCGCTACGCTCCGCGGACGCTCACCTGCTGGAGGTTCCACGATGCAGACTACGTACGCAGGGAGAAAAGGCATGTTCGAGTGCAGCTCCACGGCTCTGGAACAATCTGCCGCTTGCCATGCGTGCCACAGACTCCCTCAGTTCTTTCAAGAAGCAACAGAAGACATTTCTGTTTAAAAGAGCGTTTTCACTTTAAAAGAATTTTGTTTAATATCCGAACATTTTTAATATATACTATTTATCAATTATTTTATTATAATTTTTTATTGTAATATAATTAACTTTTATTTATTTTTAATATCTACTATTTTTAATATCTACTATTTATCAACTATTTTATTATTTATTTATTTTTAAATTGTAATAGAAGTAACTATTATTTATCAGTATTAGTATTTTAGTATTATTAAGACTAATATTATTTATTTATATTGAAAGTTTTTTACTGATCTATTTATTTTACAAATACGTCTCTACGTTTTTATTTTAAGTTAATCTGTATATTCACGTAAAGTGTAATGCGCCTCTGAATGGTTTTATTGCTAGAGATATGGCGTAGACAAATACTGTTATTTATTATATTATTATTATTATAAATGGAAGTAGCACAACACGCAAACCAGCACATTTGGTGACACTGAGTTGTGACGATGTTGTCGTTCGTGGCAGACGACGGCGAGTTACTACATGTGCTGGTACACGATGAGACAGGACCCGCTACTGCGGCGGTTCGGGCTGCCGTGTCACGACACCGGCGGCGTCGACTACCGGGCCGTCGACTCGCAGGACTTCGGCTGTGCCCGCTTCTCTTTCTGCCCGGGTGAGACGATGGGGAGGAACGGACCTGGGGACTACGTCACTAAGACGATGGGAGAGGGAGAGGGAGAGGGAGAGGGAGAGGGAGAGGGAGAGGGAGAGGGAGAGGGAGAGGAGAGGGAGAGGGAGAGGGAGAGGGAGAGGGAGAGGGAGAGGGAGAGGGAGAGGGAGAGGGAGAGGGAGAGGGAGAGAAAGAGGTGTGTGTGTGTGTGTGTGTGTGTGTGTGTGTGTGTGTGTTGTGTGTGTGTGTGTGTGTGTGTGTGTGTGTGTGTGTGTGTGTGTGTGTGGTGGGTGGGTGGGGGGTGGGTGGGGGTGGGTGGGTGGGTGGGTGGGTGGGTGGGTGGGTGTGGGTGGTGCATAGGGCCTGTAAGTGGATCAACTGTAGCTGATTGGGGACTGGACACAAGACTAATATTCTAACGATGGATGACAGTTGTAGTTTCCGACTGATGAATACTAGGAAAATCAGGTGATAAATATCTTGTGTTATACCATTCTTATCTTAAATGTCCGATTTAATATTGAGTTTACCACACTGTCATAGACATATAGCGATTTACGTAGTGCAGATAATAAACACGACTTTAGGCCGTATGTGTCTTTTACGGGATATGCTTTTTATGTTGTGGTTTCGATAAGCACTTATATCTGACAAGTTGTCTAAATGCACATAATCATAACACATGTGTACGTTTGCCCTAAACGTGTTGTACTGCGCGAAAAATGACACTCTTCATTATTAGTCAAGATCGCCAAACACAAGTACTTGCCGCTAATGCAATGGCAACCACCATAATAATCGATTACAATTTATGATTTCAGTGATCATTGTCACCGGCAAAGTGTTTCACTGCTTCTACTTGTAATAGTCCTTCGGACAATATAACTGAAACACGCTATCTGGGAACTGTTCGATTATTACAAACAAAAACAAAACAAAACAAAGTCCTATATGTTAACATTGAGAATATGGATTTCCTGCCCCCAACTGCCCCCAGCCTCGTTTTCGCGCGCGAGACTTACACGCCTTATTACGTTACTACTGATATGTCCAGTTTGTCACCGCTGTTGTTCAACACTATAGTGTGCGAGGCCTCCGTAAAGTGTTGCCTTTGCCAACTATGTTGATAACGGCTAAACACGTGAATGACATCACAACTACAACATTGCATCACCTAGACTAGCGCATACATTGCTGCGTGCACTTTTAACACGTTAATAAATATCCCTTAGGTGTTTATCACAAAGGTAATATTCTGACATCGAGGACTACCAAACATACGACGAAAAGCCCATGTCCGGGCAGCCACTGTTTGATCTCTTGACGGAGTTTTTGTTAAGGTGATATATGTTGTTCTCCTCTTGGCATCTCTGTCGTCAGGGATGAGGGTTACCGTCGTACGTTTCTTCGTCCTTTATCTCCTCACTTTTCTCTCACTAAGTTCTCTATCTGTTGCTGTTGTTCTCTATTCTCCTCCTACCCTTGCGGATCTCTCTTAACCCAGTCCTCTCTTCGCATTGTCGGTCATCCTCGCCTCCTCCTTTCCACCCATAGATCAATTTGAAGAGCGCAGTGGCCCATGGGTAAAGCTTCGGACTTTCGACCAAGAGGACCCGGGTTTGAAACCTGTGCTGCGGTGTTAAAACCTTGGGCAAGTTGTTCGCTCTACATTGCTCCAGTTTACACAGGTGTATGAATGAGTACCTGGCTGTAGACAGTGGTTGATATGTATATACGAGCAGCCTTCGCGCATTAATTGCAGCGTGGCTGGATACTTCCCAGAGAAGTTGATATGATGTCTGATTGAACAGGTCTGTCAGGGAAGTAAGTGTAAAGTGTGATGCGCTTTGAGCAATCCTTAGGATTGGATATTGCGCATATAAGAACTCGCCTTTACTTTTAACCCACATCCTATCGACAGATCCGTGCTGCGGAACCTACCAGAGGACGGGCTACCTGCCGTCGGCCACCGCCTGTCGGTCCTGGCCCGAGAACCCGTGCCACGGCCTCGGCTCGGGGGAGTGCCGCGTGCTGCCGGAGAACACCGACTTCGACGACCTCATCCGCAACCGCATCAACATATCGTGTCCGTGTCGTAACGCTCGGGGCCCCGGCTTTGTCTACAGCCACCGCTTCCGCGAGTGCATAGGTAAGTCTGGTGGACGGCGTTGCCCCATGTCGCGTGCCCTTGAAGCGAGGGTGCTAGCTCTTGGGGTTTGTCATTTAATATAACGATCTTGAGACCACAACGTGCATATTGAAGGTTTATTGCCTGACAATTTTTGTTTAGTTTACTTTATTACGCCTCGATACAATGTTCGCAATATGAAACGTTCCGCTTACAGCACGTTCAAATGGTAAACAAAACATCCAGTTTCAAAACAAAATTGATTGGCATTAATGCCGATGCGAGCAGAGTTAACCAGTATAATACCCTTTAATTTTAACTTTCCCATGTTCTAGATAGCGTTAGTAATTAGTGCTCGGCCAATTATGGGCAAAGGAGCTTGCACCCTCCCCTTCAAAGACAATAGCGCCACAGAGACGTAGTACAGCAGGTCTACGGCATAAGTGAGGGAGACAGTGCTGACGTACCAAATATTTCCATAACTTTTATTATCATGTTTTTTTTATAACGGTACATATGACATGATAATAAGGATACAATAAATATCAGCATATGTGCGTATGTTCTTAAAGCGGCCGAGAGCAATTTTCAATAGGTCGGGCGCCATGTAAGTATTATTATTATTTCATTGTAATTATTATTAAATATATTTGTATTCAATTTAGTTTAACTTTGAACGTGTTGCCAGCTTGAAATGTTTGTGTGCGATCGCGTAAATCTCGACAAGAAGAAGGTCCTTGTGTTAGCGACGCGAGGTGATAGACTGGAAAAATGTGAACTATATTACCAATTGTATACAGGCCATAAATTTGTAGCATTTAACGCAATATCGTTGGCTTTATTATGAATGTTTGAATGCGTGGCGTTGTTGGAAGCGTGCATCCTCCTGTATTTGTGTGTATTCGTTTCTCTTTCTGTTTAGACGTTGACGAGTGCTACGAAGGCAAACACTCGTGTCCGTCCACGGAGGCCTGTCGCAACACGATCGGCGGCTTCACGTGCGTCTGTTCGGCCGGCTACGACTTCGTCAACGGCTCGTGTCTGCCGTGGCTGGTGGACACCGTGTAACGGGAGGGGGCGACGACAGCTGGACAGGACTGAGCCCGAATTACAGAAGTGAACGATTCAGCTGTGCAGAACTAACCCAAGATAACAGAACTGTATTGATCAACTGTGCAGGACTAACTCAAGATAACAGAACTGTATTGATCAACTGTGCAGGACTGACCCAAGATAACAGAACTGTATTGATCAACTGTGCAGGACTAACTCAAGATAACAGAACTGTATTGATCAACTGTGCAGGACTAACTCGAGATAACAGAACTGTATTGATCAACTGTGCAGGACTGACCCAAGATAACAGAACTGTATTGATCAACTGTGCAGGACTAACTCAAGATAACAGAACTGTATTGATCAACTGTGCAGGACTAACTCAAGATAACAGAACTGTATTGATCAACTGTGCAGGACTAACTCAAGATAACAGAACTGTATTGATCAACTGTGCAGGACTAACCCAAGATAACAGAACTGTATTGATCAACTGTGCAGGACTAACTCAAGATAACAGAACTGTATTGATCAACTGTGCAGGACTAACTCAAGATAACAGAACTGTATTGATCAACTGTGCAGGACTAACTCAAGATAACAGAACTGTATTGATCAACTGTGCAGGACTAACTCAAGATAACAGAACTGTATTGATCAAGGGTGCAGGACTAACCCAAGATAACAGAACTGTATTGATCAACTGTGCAGGACTAACCCAAGATAACAGAACTGTATTGATCAAGGGTGCAGGACTAACCCAAGATAACAGAACTGTACTGATCAACTGTGCAGGACTAACCCAAGATAACAGAACTGTATTGATCAAGGGTGCAGGACTGACCCAAGATAACAGAACTGTATTGATCAAGGGTGCAGGACTAACCCAAGATAACAGAACTGTATTGATCAACTGTGCAGGACTAACCCAAGATAACAGAACTGTATTGATCAAGGGTGCAGGACTGACCCAAGATAACAGAACTGTATTGATCAAGGGTGCAGGACTAACCCAAGATAACAGAACTGTATTGATCAGCTGTGCAGGACTGACCCAGAATAACGGAAGTGAAAGGTTCGACATTGCATGGCCGACCCAGAATAACAGAGGACTCAGGTGGAGGGTTCAACTGTACAGGACAGACGCAGAATAACGAAAGTGAAAGTTTCAGCTGTACATAACTGACCCAGAATAACGAAAGTGAAAGTTTCAAACTGTACAGGACTGACCCAGAATAACGAAAGTGAAAGTTTAAACTGTACGTAACTGACCCCGAATAATATAAGCGAAACGTTCAAAAGTAGAGGACTGATTTTGAAAAACGAAATTGAAAGGTCCAGTTGTGCAGGACTGACCCAGAGTAACAGACGTGTAAGGTTCAACTGTACATAACCGACCCCGAATAACATAAGCTGTGCAGGGCTGACCACTGATTTGAACACTGCACAGTTCAATAAGTTAAATGTTCATTTGTACATGACTGACCACGAATAATTTAAATGGAAGGTATAACTGTTCGGAAAAAACACGAATAATGTAACTGGCAAGATGTTAACTGTACAGATGTAACCCGGCATAAAAGGAGTGGAAGATGCGGTTTAAAAAGTCACGAAAATATAGGTATTAACACATATATACATACATTATATATATATATATATATATATATATATATATATATAATGTATATAAATATAATTTATATTTATATATCAGGTCATATATATTATCTATAATATATATATATATATATATATATATATATACATACGAAAATATACATATATACATACGTTATATATATACGTTATATATATATACGTTATATATATACGTTATATATATATATATATATATATAAAATATACATATTTACACACATATATACATACTTAATATATATATATATATATATATATATATATATAACCTATGTATATATGTTGAAATATGTATATTGTACATATATATATATATATATATATATATATATATATATTATAGATAAATAACTATGACCTGAAATACATATAAATGTTGAGTAAATATACAAAATAATTTATTGTTAGTCTGGTGTTAATTCTAAAATAAACAAAGGCCTTTATGGTATGCTATTTAAAATAGTTATGTTGATTATATGTATTTGAATAGGGGCCATGGCTCGTCCCAAATCACTTAAAATGTGGAAGATAGACTTTTGGACCCATAACTGCTTGCGTGATTCATAGAGTGACAAGGTGCATAAGTTACAGGGGTGCATGTGAAGGACTTCCCAATCTCACCTTTTGCCAAAGAAATTTGTCAATTTACTGGACTAAGATCAAGTTGCGCGCTGCGGCCAACCAAGCAATTTTTCTTGTGATTTTCCACTGGGTAGTCGGAACCTTTTATCTGAGTTTCTTAATGTTACTACTAGACTTACATAGGGGCTTTTAAGGGAGGGACTGTCGCTATATGCCCGTAGATTTGTTTTTCTGAACTGAATATGTGGTGGGGGGACATTTCCTATGCTGTCCCCTTAGGCTGACCAGTGAGGAACGCGTACCCCTAATCCCACATCGATCGACGCCTATGGAAGAATATATAATATGTACATGACTTACATCGAACAACTAAAGTGAAAGAATATCAACCGTAACAGTTGAGCATGAATAATCAAGGTGCAGATATCTAATAACCTTGGCGATTGCTTGACCTCGAAGAGCAGAGAACGCAAGATATCAGCTGTGAACGATTCACTCCGGATAACAGAAGTGGAATTATTTCAACCCTAGAATAGTGTCACCTGAATAACAATGTTTACCCGTTGACTGCTCAGGCTGAAAGATTCTCGGGCGAACGGCGAACAGGTGGGACAATGCCCTAATAATGACATCGCTCTTGTTAGCAAACAGAATCATAATATCTTATGCAATAAATTAAATGCTATAATGTTAAGAAATAAGAGTAGTTCTGATAACCAGCGTTGTACTGGTTGTACTCATTGCGGGATAAGATAATTCCGGCTGAAACTGGTCAACGGCTGTAGATATGATAACCTTGACAGACGGGGACAAGGCAATCTGACACAATTAATATATTGTGTTATCATAGGACAAAAACGCAGGCAAGACATCGGTCGCATTGTTGATCCTTATGTACTAAAATGACTAAAATTACCCAGATATGTGACATAGTCGGACCAGATTAAGTGTCGTCATTAAATAAACATTTCACTGTTCCTTCTTTTTCCTATCGACAAGAACACGTACGAGCTAGATGGATAAACACCCTGCTCTCTTGTGCGTTAACGAAGGTATATGACAGTTATATAACGGAGGCTTGACACCACCATCTTAGAACACAAATTAAAACGCAAGTTCAGCCGTATTTCATTACCGCAAATGTTAGCAATGTATGAGTTATGTACTTATAAAGTTATAATATATATATATATATATATATATATATATATATATATATATATATATATATATATATATATATATATATATATATATATATATTATTATAGTTCCATCACTATATCTGCATCAAACCAATTTTAATACACTGAACAGATTAGCATCCTTACGCGAAATTTACACGAAAACCACACTTATCTATCTGCATAATGTATTAACATTTTCACGTATTTTATTTTTTTATGCGCCATCGTGAGGTGTTCTTGAAAATGTCGGCACATGCTCTTGGAACGCACAACCACCACTCGTATTTGGCCGCGTGGCATTCTTACTGGAACGTTCGCGACAAACTGGAATAACGAATAACATATAGCTCGGAACAAGATCGTTTACTGGTACGATGACAAAACCTTCGATTGGGTACAACCGACCATGTTGCGGCCATTACGTAGTCGCTGGATTTCCATCCAACTGTTTGGTTGAACAGACGCCGCTAATCGGCACCGTACATTCAGCGCCTGCTCATGCGCCTGCGCATGCGCTGTCGACGCGGTATCGACCGTTGACAGCCGACACAAGTGAGCCTTGAGTCGTCTCGCTGTAAGCTCATCGTCGGGACTTCGCGAAGAGAATTGTTAGCAGAACTGCAGCACAAAAAGGAATTATGCGTATTTTGTTGATGCTCGCTTGTCTCGGTTTGGTGATTGGTTTGTCGGTTGGTAAGTGAACAAAAAGTGTTATGCATGAACAAACAAAAGTAATACAATGTTGTTGTTTCTACCCAAAACGGGTCGATTTTGCATACATTATCTTAAATGAATGAAGCCATTTAGTTCGGTGAAATGTGAACGATGATTAAGTGGGTTATTATAATAAATTCTTTATTCGTGCGATACATAGTAATTATATGAACTTAGCATAACGCTTGTTTCACACACACACACACACACACACACACACACACACACACACACACACACACACACACACACACACACACACACACACACACACACACACACACACACACACACACACACACACACACACACACACACACACACACACACACACACACACACACACACACACACACACACACACACACACACACACAGACACACAGACACACACACACACACAGACACACACACACACACACACACACACACACACACACAGCACACGCACGCACACACGCACGCACGCACGCACCCCACACGCACGCACGCCACACACACACACACACGACATAAACACACACACACACACACGCACACAAACACACACACACAAGCACGCACACACGCACGCACGCACACACGCACGCACGCACGCACGCACGCACACACACACACGCACATAAACACACACACACGCACGCACACACGCACACAAACACACACACACACACACACACACACACACACACACACACACACACACACACACACACACATACAAACACACCTAATTGTGTTTTTTAATATACGTGAATATATGTAAGATATTTAAGTTTTATGTTTGATGTTTATAATAATAACAACAATAATAACTGTAAACTTCTATACCCTTAAAACCCAGAGTCGCAACAAACAAAATCATTTGGCTAATCCTACACGGGGACAGGCAAAAGTTGTCATTGGAGCATGGAACCGCCGAACATTTATGGTGGCAATTTCAAACAAAAAACGTTCAGTTGAAACTAAAGGTGTCTATAGTTTCAGACGATTTAATCGTAATAGGGAGTTGATTCCAAACTGTTGGCGCAGCCACATAAGGATGATCTAAGTGTCCTAGAGATATCACAGAAATGTAGCCGATTAACTAAGTGTGTTGGTTGCTGAGTAGAAAGAGTACGGTATATAACGCCGTATTACATAATCGAAAATGATGTAAGACGTGCATCCTTTGTCTCAGAGGATGACCTACGGTCAGACAACCTCGCATATTCTATCCCCCCTGCTTATGTATATCATTTATGCTTCAGCGCGGAGGCGACGCCCAGACCAACCGCTTTCCACCTACACCGACTTCGATCTCGCCTGCTCGCGACTGAAAGGCTGGTGCGGCCCCGCCTCGTCATGCAACCCCGACCGCAACGTGCTTGCTGGTCGTTGCAACAAGTGGGGCACGGAGTGTTGTGTGGCCCGCAAGACTGTCTGTGTGCTGTGGAACAGCGGCTTTTGCACTGGCAGACTTAAGGATTGTTCCACCGGGAATTTCGTCGTGAGCGGATTCTTGTGCAGCCCGACGAAAATATGCTGCGTGGAGAAAACCGCATCGTTCAAAATCCCTCCTCCATTTGTCGACATGAGCATCTCGCACGGACACTGATTCACAGTACGTCGCCAGAGTGACTTAGACAAACAAACAACCAAACAAACAAACGGAAAGCGAAACTGTATTTTAAACGGAGGCTGACTGTTCCGAAGGTATAATTTAGTAATTAATGTGACGATCTTAAAAGTGTAACATATCTGTTGAAGATATACCGACCGCCGAAAAGCGTAAAAGAACTCACAATTTTGAAGGTTCCAGTCAGCAGCATGTCCACTGGTAATAAAAACATCCAGTTACCAAATAAGCCTCACTAGCAATATTACTGAAGATGGATAAGTTTACCATAATGATATTCAACGATGTTACGGTACCGGTACATTCATCACAGCAGAAATCCTGTTGCAAATTGCTACCATGGTTAATTCCGTATAGAGGAACATACTCCTTCCCCTTAAAGCGACGGTGCCAAATTCATTTCGATGAATCCTCAACAACGTTCGATATTATTTATAGGCTGGTGTTTGAGGTTTTCGTTTACTAAATTACATAATAAACAAAATCACATGGAATCCTAGCTAAGTTCACATGTATAATGTTAAATGCGATATCGCATTATCACAATATGCTGATTGGCAAAGTGTATATATGATTATATAACGCTATATATATTGTCATGCAATGTGTATTCATTGGAAACGAACGAACAGCCATGATGCTGGTTTCGTTAAAGTATCTAGAATGTTCTGAAATATTTTAGGGGGAAATAACTATATCTTGCGATCAACAACACCCACGGTAAATAGTTCACATCGTGTAGCTGGCCATTGGCAATATTAGGATAACAATAACTAATATGTTACAGAATACAATAATGCTGAGATATGATCGTCTAATAAACTTGCACATTAATACGTGATTCGTAACCGTGTTTGAACACACACACACATACACACACACGCATGCGCGCACACACGCACACACGCACACACGCACGCACGCACGCACGCAAGCACGCACACACACAAACACTCACACCCCACACACACACACACACACACACACACCACACACACACACACACACACACACACACACACACACACACACACACACACACACACACACACACACATTGAATCTCACTCAGTCTCGCTCGCTCTCTCACCGACTCACTCACTCGCTCACTCACTCATTCACTCGCGCACTCAATCACTCATGAACTCACTCATGAACTCACTCATGAACTCACTCATGAACTCACTCATGAACTCACTCATGAACTCACTCATGAACTCACTCATGAACTCACTCATGAACTCACTCATGAACTCACTCACTCAGGAACTCACTCATGCACTCACTCAGTCATGAAATCACTCGTGTACTCACTCATGAACTCACTCATGAACTCAGTCATGAATTCACTCATGAACTCACTCATGAACTCAGTCATGAACTCACTCATGTACTTACTCATGAACTCACTCATGAACTCAGTCATGTACTCACTCATGAACTCACTCATGCACTCACTCAATCATGAACACACTCAGTCATGAACTCACTCACTGATCAACTCAGTCATGTACTCACTCATGAACTCACTCATGAACTCACTCATGCACTCACTCATGTACTCACTCATGAACTCACTCATGAACTCACTCATGCACTCACTCATGAACTCACTCATGCACTCACTCATGTACTCACTCATGCACTCACTCAGTCATGAACACACTCAGTCATGAACTCACTCACTGATCAACTCAGTCATGTACTCACTCATGAACTCACTCATGAACTCACTCATGCACTCACTCAGTCACGAACTCACTCAGTCATGAACTCACTCATGCACTCACTCACTCATGCACTCACTCAGTCATGCACTCCCTCAGTCATGAACTCACTCAGTCATGAACTCACTGACTCATCAACTCGCTCACTCGCTCACTCGTCAACTCGCTCACTCGCTCACTCGTGAACTCGTGAACTCGCGAACTCGCAAACCCGCGAACCCGCGAACCCGCGAACCCGCGAACCCGCGAACCCGCGAACCCTGAACCCCTGAACCCTTGAACCCCTGAACCCATGAACCCATGAACCCCTGAACCCATGAACCCATGAACCCCTGAACCCCTGAACCCCTGAACCCATGAACCCATGAACCCATGAACCCATGAACCCATGAACCCATGAACCCATGAACCCATGAACCCATGAACCCATGAACCCATGAACCCATGAACCCATGAACCCATGAACCCATGAACCCATGAACCATGAACCCATGAACCATGAACCCATGAACCCATGAACCCATGAACCCATGAACCATGAACCCATGAACCCATGAACCCTGAACCCATGAACCCATGAACCCATGAACCCATGAACCATGAACCCATGAACCCATGAACCCATGAACCCATGAACCCATGAACCCATGAACCCATGAACCCATGAACCCATGAACCCATGAACCCATGAACTCATGAACCCATGAACCCATGAACCCATGAACCCATGAACTCATGAACTCATGAACTCATGAACTCATGAACTCATGAACTCATGAACTCATAAACCCATCATGAACTCATGAACTCATGAACTCATGAACTCATGAACTCATGAACTCACTCAGTCATGAACTCATTGACTCATGAACTCATGAACTCATGAACTCATGAACTCATGAACTCATGAACTCATGAACTCATGAACTCATGAACTCATGAACTCATGAACTCATGAACTCATGAACTCATGAACTCATGAACTCATGAACTCATGAACTCATGAACTCATGAACTCATGAACTCATGAACTCATGAACTCATGAACTCATGAACTCATGAACTCATGAACTCATGAACTCATGAACTCAGAACTCCATGAACTCAGAACTCATGAACTCATGAACTCAGAACTCAGAACTCAGAACTCAGAACTCACGAACTCACGAACTCAGAACTCAGACTCATGAACTCAGAACTCAGAACTCAGAACTCAGAACTCAGAACTCAGAACTCAGAACTCAGAACTCAGAACTCAGAACTCAGAACTCAGAACTCAGAACTCAGAACTCAGAACTCAGAACTCAGAACTCAGAACTCAGAACTCAGAACTCAGAACTCAGAACTCAGAACTCAGAACTCAGAACTCAGAACTCAGAACTCAGAACTCAGAACTCAGAACTCAGAACTCAGAACTCATGAACTCAGAACTCAGAACTCAGAACTCAGAACTCAGAACTCAGAACTCAGAACTCAGAACTCAGAACTCATGAACTCATGAACTCATGAACTCATGAACTCATGAACTCATGAACTCATGAACTCATGAACTCATGAACTCATGAACTCATGAACTCATGAACTCATGAACTCATGAACTCATGAACTCATGAACTCATGAACTCATGAACTCATGAACTCATGAACTCATGAACTCATGAACTCATGAACTCATGAACTCATGAACACATGAATCCATGAACCCATGAACCCATGAACTTATGAACTTATTGATTGTTTATTTTATTTAACCAAAATACATATATTTGGGCTGAAAGGTTGCACGTGACGTAGCGGGCCCACATGGATTGTTCGTGGGTTTACACATTTTTAAAATTCATCCTTGAGGGACTCAGTATTTCAAATTATTTCAAAAAGCTAAGCGGAGTTCCATCGATGAAATTGCACGTGTTTACATCATCACAAAGGTAATTATGCCATCTGCCACTGTGTCGCTGGACGTCGGAAATATTCTGCATACGTTTTCAATTATTGGCATTTGAAAATCATCTTCGCTCAACACTTTGCCAGCCACCAGAATTTCTTGGACATGCTCAAACTTTGTTATGCAAATTTCAAACATACTAGCTGACTTAGGTAACTATGTTTTCCCCCGACACATCGCTGGACAACTCGATTCGAGTTTGGCAAACGAACGTTAAAAGAGTTACTTCAATAATTATTAAATGAGAACATTGTCCAAACTCGCTTGCTGAAGTCGGAAGAATCACCATATCAACGGTGTCCATTTGTATGTATCGATACAGAAAGAGATCGAGCAATTGTAACAATGTGTGGAGGACATTTTAATGGCTTCATATCTAGATGAAAATGTATACAGTGTTTTACCACAACAAATATCACAGTAGGTATGAGGTAAATGTCCGGAATACCATAATCTGCCATAACACAAATAGTGTAGTTGAGTTAGCCGACGTAACCCGGAGAAGAGGCTAACTTGTAGTAGTAGTAATAATAATAATAACAAATAACGACAGCGACAGCGACAGCGACAGCGACAGCGACAGCGACAGCGACAGCGACAGCGACAACGACAACGACAACGACAACGACAACGACAACGACAACGACAACGACAACGACAACGACAACGACAACGACAACGACAACGACAACGACAACGACAACGACAACGACACAACGACAACGACA
>JAODUO010000761.1:132500-172500 GCA_025642075.2 Ridgeia piscesae | reverse complement strand
ATAGAAAGATTTTAGGATATTAAATAGGTACGAGGATATAGATAGCAATTAAAAGAAGATAGTATGACAAGAGGCCATACGGCAGCATTAGTCAAGCCATCTTGTAGGTTAGATACAAGAAAGTATTCCTTCTCCCAGAGAAACAATAACCAACTGTAAAAACTAAGTCACAATTGTGTAAATGCAAGCCGTGTAAAGATGTTTAAAAATAAAATTGATTGTTACCCGGCAAGGGCGAGTTATACCTAGGATGAATAGTTTATTATTTTTGGAAATTATTTTTAATATCAAATAAATTATCTATTCATATATTTATTTTAATTTATTTATTATTATAAAGATTTGCTATTATTGTAGGACATGTTATGTGATTTCTATTTTACTCATGCATTTATAGAGACCATGTATTTTAATTAGTAGCATTTTGTGTGGCATTTTAGAATTAGCTTTTAAATTGTGTGTACAATACTAATTGTAAGTATTAATATTTTATTTTATTAAAGAACTCTCGATAAGCCAAAGGCATCCTCGTTCGCTTGCCATCTGGAGCTTAGCTCTGGGCGGCAACATTGTTAAACTTTGTTAAACCGATCTCGATTCCCCAGGTTTTACCTCTGCTCTGCTCCAACTATTTTTTATTTCCCCTTTCCCCTTTTCAAACTCTCTCTCTCTCTCTCTCTCTCTCTCTCTCTCCTCTCTTCTCTCTCTCTCTCTCTCTCCTCCCCCCCTCCCTCTCTCTCTCTCTCTCCTTTCTTCTCTCCTTTCTCTCTCTCTCTTTCCCCTCCTCTCTTCTCTCTCTCTCTCTCTCTCTCTCCCTCTCTCTGCTCTCTCTCCCTCTCTCTCTGCTTTCTTCTCTCTCTCTCCCTTTTTCTCTCTCTCTCTCTCTCTCTCTCTCCTTTCTCTCTCTCTCTTTTTCTGCTCTCTCCTCTCTTTCTCTCTTTTCTTTCTCTCCCCTCCCCTTTTTTCCCCTTTGCTTCTCTCTATTTTTCCCCTTGTTTCTCTCTTCCCCTCTCTTTTCTCTCCTTCTTCTCTCTTCTTTCCCCCCCTCTCTGCTCTATCAGGCATCCTCGTTCGCTCTGCTCTGAGCTTGCTCTGGGCGCACATGTTAAACTTCTGCTTCTGCTACTCTCTGTTATCTCTACTACTAGGACTGCTACTGTGCTACTACTGCTACTGCTACTGCGCTACTCTTATTATCTATCCTCATCTCTATTCATACAACTAGCTGACTCTGCTGCTGCTGCTAATGCACGCTACTGCTCTGCTACTGCGCTGCTACTGCTACTGCTGCTGCTGCTGCTGCTGCTGCTACTGCTGCTGCTGCTGCTGCTGCTACTGCTGCTGCTGCTACTGCTACTGCTGCTGCTGCTGCTACTGCTGCTGCTGCTGCTGCTGCTGCTGCTGCTGCTGCTGCTACTGCTGCTGCTGCTGCTGCTGCTGCTGCTGCTGCTGCTACTGCTGCTGCTGCTGCTGCTGCTGCTGCTGCTGCTGCTGCTGCTGCTACTACTACTGTCCTATTGCACTGCTACATTGACTGCTGCTGCTATGCTACTGCTGCTACTGCTACTGCTGCTGCTGCTTTGCTACTGCTGCTACTGCTGCTGCTGCTGCTGCTGCTGCTGCTGCTGCTGCTGCTGCTGCTGCTGCTGCTGCTGCTGCTGCTGCTGCTGCTGCTGCTGCTGCTGCTGCTGCTGCTGCTGCTGCTGCTGCTGCTGCTGCTGCTGCTGCTGCTGCTGCTGCTGCTGCTGTACTGCTGCTTCTGCTATGGCTGCTGCTACTACTCTCTCTGCTGCTGCTTGCTGCTCTGCTGCTGCTGCTGCTGCTGCTGCTGCTGCTCTGCTCTGCTGCTGCTGCTGATCTGCTTCTGCTGCTCTGCTCTTATCATTATATATTATTATTATTTATCGTTATGTTATCGTTATCGTTATCGTTATCGTTATCGTTATCGTTATCGTTATCGTTATCGTTATCGTTATCGTTATCGTTATCGTTATCGTTATCTATTTATCATTATCATTATCTATTATCATTATTTATTTATTATATTATATTATATTATATTATTATTATTATTATTATTATTATTATTATTATTATTATTATTATTATTATTATTATTATTATTATTATTATTATTATTATTATTATTATTACTATTTTACTGTTACTATTGTTAACGTTGCTTGTAGACGGACAACCATGGTTTGGATGTGGACCTTACGTCAATTTCGACAAGAAATGCGAAAAGCTTGGTGGTACGTGTCTTGCCCCTAGGAGGTGCGCCTCCGGCAAAAGGATGATTGTTGGTCGGTGCAATGAAATGGACAAGCAATGTTGCGCCCCGACCAGAAATGCATGCCCGATACTACTCAAAGGATTCTGGTAAGGCGCTGCCTGTTTATTGTCGTTGAACCATGCCGTCTTCCAGGGACAGTTGCAACGAGGAACAGTGTCATGTTTGCCCGTATTCGGCAGCACTCAATCAATGTATTTAAATCGAAAACGAGACTACGACCTAATTAATAAATTTCCTATTACGACAGCGTCATAATAAATGACAAATATTCATTTGAAATTAATTTGCACGTTTAAGAGATTAGAAAACAATATCAAAAGCAATAAAGGCGACGTCAGTAATAGTTTCCTACGCCATTCTCTGCCTGCACGACGACGTTGCCATCTCGTCCGTCTCTCACGGACACTTCCGGTTAAAACACTATATATATATATATATATATATATATATATATATATATGTGTGTATGTATAATATGTGTATATGTATAATATATGTTTTCTTCTGAATTTCCACTCATGAATTGTCGGAGTTGCACTATCAGATGTGTTAAAGCATATATCATGTGTGTTTAAATATTTTTCGAAATCTGGGTTTTTGTTAAATTTTATATTCGAAGTCTTTCTGGTATTTTAGTTGTACAAAAGTGAAAAACATGATAACCAGGAGTCCACTTGTCGTATGATCTTATTGATATGGCATTTCAATATAAAACAAAACATAAAATAATACCACACAAAGATAATTTTTTATTTATGTTGTAATGCTAGTTCGTAGTCTTTTTACATCACATATAAGAACGATTGACGTTACCCAATGACGCAGATAGTCGTAATAAATTAAATTAACACAAACTATGTATACACTAACTGAGTTAAATATATTTGAACCTATATTACCAGTATGCCAAGTATCTCACAACAGAGATACAGTGTATGTTTTAGATTTATTAGTATTGTGTTTAAACACGGTTCCTACAAAAGTCCCCAAAATAACGTGACGATTTATCTTCACTCCGCACATTGTGCGCCTATCACATGTAAACCCGAAATGCTCTGAAGGTCGTTCCGCATGCGTGGAATGTAGTATACTGTAAACTGACAAAATAATTAAAGGTTTTCTATTAGATATGAACACAACGTCATATGCAGAACATAAAATCGTCACATACAAAACGGGCCAACCGTTACACTTGGAATAGTGGTCACCTGAACTCGTAAAACACGCATACTTGTAGTATATATGACAGAGAACATTTAGGTAATTATGTTAACGTTTTAAGAATAAATTCGGTTATGTTTGAGTTATGTTTGAAACCAATCACGTACAGAATAATGTGTTCAGAACTATGGCTATGCTAAAAACAAGAAGATTGAACAGTAATGCGCCACTGGTGTGTATATTGCAATGCATATGATGCTACTTTTTACAGTAACTATGTTATAATTACAATGTTGTGATGTTGTTATTATAAAACGGATCGCATCTATGTATAACAATACCATAAGTGAAACCAATATTCATTAAAAAAAAAACACGACATATATTCTATGTCCACATAAAAGGAGTAATGAATGTTAGGACATGTGGTTAAAGTCATATATAATACAATAAAGAATGCTAATAATTATTTAAGAAACGCATCATGTATGGAACGTGGTATGGAGTTGTGGTCTTGATAGTGAAAACCGGTCGAAAGCGTGTCAAAATCTAGAGAATTGTGATCACCGCAGGCCGTCTATGTAATATGGCTGTGCTTACAGCTTACAATGTATGTTTACATTTCGTGGGAACCACAGTGAAGTTGAGAACGCTGGCTTGGGCTCACTGAACGCAGTTTGTCTAGTAGCATATACAGAACATATTTATTTCAGTGATAAGAAAGTTGTGAAGTTGTGCTAGAATATAAGGGACATGTAAGGTCGGTTTAACGCCGGTACATCAATGGAAACGATTGCGGCTACACGACGAATGTTTGTTGTTGTTGTAGCACAAAGGACATCCACCAGTGCTACATGACGAGTGTTTGTTGTTGTTGTAGCACGAAGGACATCCACCTGTGCTACATGACGAGTGTTTGTTGTTGTTGTAGCACGAAGGACATCCACCAATGTTACATGACGAGTGTGTGTTGTTGTTGTAGCACGAAGGACATCCACATGTGCTACATCTCGAGTGTTTGTTGTTGTTGTAGCACGATGGAAATCCACCAGTGCTAAATGACGAGTGTTCGTTGTTTTGTAGCACGAAGGACACCCACCTGTGCTACATGACGAGTGTTCGTTGTTGTTGTATCACGAAGGACATCCACCTGTGCTATATGACGAGTGTTTGTTGTTGTTGTAGCACGAAGGACATCCACCTGTGCTACATGACGAGTGTTTGTTGTTGTTGTAGCACGAAGGACATCCACCTGTGCTACATGACGAGTGTTTGTTGTTGTTGTAGCACGATGGACATCCACCTGTGCTACACGACGATTGTTTGTTGTTGTTGTAGCACGAAGGACATCCACCTGTGCTACATGACGAGTGTTTGTTGTTGTTGTAGCACGATGGACATCCACCTGTGCTACACGACGATTGTTTGTTGTTGTTTTAGCACGAATGACATCCACCTGTGCTACATGACGAGTGTTTGTTGTTGTTGTAGCACGAAGGACATCCACCTGTGCTACACGACGATTGTTTGTTGTTGTTGTAGCACGAAGGACATCCACCTGTGCTACATGACGAGTGTTTGTTGTTGTTGTAGCACGAAGGACATCCACCTGTGCTACATGACGAGTGTTTGTTGTTGTTGCATCACGATGGACATCCACCTGTGCTACACGACGATTGTTTGTTGTTGTTGTAGCACGATGGACATCCACCTGTGCTACATGACGAGTGTTTGTTGTTGTTGTAGCACGAAGGACATCCACCTGTGCTACATGACGAGTGTTTGTTGTTGTTGTAGCACGAAGGACATCCACCTGTGCTACACGACGATTGTTTGTTGTTGTTGTAGCACGAAGGACATCCACCTGCGCTACATGACGAGTGTTTGTTGTTGTTGTAGCACGATGGACATCCACCTGTGCTACACGACGATTGTTTGTTGTTGTTGTAGCACGAAGGACATCCACCTGTGCTACACGACGATTGTTTGTTGTTGTTGTAGCACGAAGGACATCCACCTGTGCTACACGACGATTGTTTGTTGTTGTTGTAGCACGAAGGACATCCACCTGTGCTACACGACGATTGTTTGTTGTTGTTGTAGCACGAAGGACATCCACCTGTGCTATATGACGATTGTTTGTTATTGTTGTAGCACGAAGGACATCCACCTGTGCTACATGACGAATGTTTGTTGTTGTTGTAGCACGAAGGACATCAACTAGTGCTACATAACGAGTGTTTGTTGTTGTTGTAGCACGAAGGACATCCACCTGTGCTATATGACGATTGTTTGTTAGTTGTTGTAGCACGAAGGACATCCACCTGTGCTACATGACGAATGTTTGTTGTTGTTGTAGCACGAAGGACATCCACCAGTGCTACATGACGAGTGTTCGTTGTTGTTGTAGCACGAAGGACATCCACCTGTGCTACATGACGAGTGTTTGTTGTTGTTGTAGCACGAAGGACATCCACCTGTGCTACATGACGAGTGTTTGTTGTTGTTGTAGCACGATGGACATCCACCTGTGCTACACGACGATTGTTTGTTGTTGTTGTAGCACGAAGGACATCCACCTGTGCTACATGACGATTGTTTGTTGTTGTTGTAGCACGAAGGACATCCACCTGTGCTACACGACGATTGTTTGTTATTGTTGTAGCACGAAGGACATCCACCTGTGCTACATGACGATTGTTCGTTGTTGTTGTAGCACGAAGGACATCCACCTGTGCTACATGACGAGTGTTCGTTGTTGTAGCACGAAGGACATCCACCTGTGCTACATGACGAATGTTTGTTGTTGTTGTAGCACGAAGGACATCCACCTGTGCTACATGACGAATGTTTGTTGTTGTTGTAGCACGAAGGACATCCACCAGTGCTACATGACGATTGTTTGTTGTTGTTGTAGCACGAAGGACATCCACCAGTGCTACATGACGAATGTTTGTTGTTGTTGTAGCACGAAGGACATCCACCTGTGCTACATGACGAATGTTTGTTGTTGTTGTAGCACGAAGGACATCCACCTGTGCTACACAACGATTGTTTGTTGTTGTTGTAGCACGAAGGACATCCACCAGTGCTACATGACGATTGTTTGTTGTTGTTGTAGCACGAAGGACATCCACCTGTGCTACATGACGAATGTTTGTTGTTGTTGTAGCACGAAGGACATCCACCAGTGCTACATGACGATTGTTTGTTATTGTTGTAGCACGAAGGACATCCACCTGTGCTACACAACGATTGTTTGTTGTTGTTGTAGCACGAAGGACATCCACCTGTGCTACATGACGAGTGTTCGTTGTTGTTGTAGCACGAAGGACATCCACCTGTGCTACATGACGAATGTTTGTTGTTGTTGTAGCACGAAGGACATCAACCAGTGCTACATGACGAGTGTTCGTTGTTGTTGTAGCACGAAGGACATCCACCTGTGCTACATGACGAATGTTTGTTGTTGTTGTAGCACGAAGGACATCCACCTGTGCTACATGACGAGTGTTCGTTGTTGTTGTAGCACGAAGGACATCCACCTGTGCTACATGACGAATGTTTGTTGTTTTTGTAGCACGAAGGACATCAACCAGTGCTACATGACGATTGTTTGTTATTGTTGTAGCACGAAGGACATCCACCTGTGCTACACGACGATTGTTTGTTGTTGCTGTAGCACGAAGGACATCCACCAGTGCTAAATGACGATTGTTTGTTGTTGTTGTAGGACGAAGGACATCCACCAATGCTACATGACGATTGTTTGTTGTTGTTGTAGCACGAAGGACATCCACCAATGCTACATGACGATTGTTTGTTGTTGTTGTAGCACGAAGGACATCAACCAGTGCTACATGACGATTGTTTGTTATTGTTGTAGCACGAAGGACATCCACCTGTGCTACATGACGAGTGTTTGTGGTTGTTGTAGGACGAAGGACATCCACCAATGCTACATGACGAGTGTTCATTGTTGTTGTAGCACGAAGGACATCCACCTGTGCTACATGACGAGTGTTTGTTGTTGTTGTAGCACGCAGAACATCAACTAGTGCTACATAACGAATGTTTGTTGTTGTTGTAGCACGAAGGACATCAACCAGTGCTACATAACGAATGTTTGTTGTTGTTGTAGCACGCAGAACATCAACTAGTGCTACATAACGAATGTTTGTTGTTGTTGTAGCACGCAGAACATCAACCAGTGCTACATGACGAGTGTTTGTTGTTGTTGTAGCACGAAGAACATCCACCAATGCTACATGACGAGTGGTTGTTGTTGTTGTAGCACGAAGGACATCCACCAATGCTACATGACGAGTGTTTGTTGTTGTTGTAGCATGAAGGACATCCACCTGCGCTACATGACGAATGTTTGTTGTTGCTGTAGCACGAAGGACATCCACCTGTGCTACATGACGAGTGTTTGTTGTTGTTGTAGCACGAATGACATCAACCAGTGCTACATGACGAGTGTTTGTTGTTGTTGTAGCACGAAGGACATCAACCAGTGCTACACGACGATTGTTTGTTGGTGTTGTAGCACGAAGGACATCAGCCAATGCTACATGACGAGTGGTTGTTGTTGTTGTAGCACGAAGGACATCCACCTGTGCTACATGACGAATGTTTGTTGTTGCTGTAGCACGAAGGACATCCACCAATGCTACATGACGAGTGTTTGTTGTTGTTGTAGCACGTAGGACATCAACTAGTGCTACATAACGAATGTTTGTTGTTGTTGTAGCACGAAGGACATCTACCAGTGCTACATGACGAGTGTTTGTTGTTGTTGTAGCACGAAGAACATCCACCAATGCTACATGACGAGTGGTTGTTGTTGTTGTAGCACAATGAACATCCACCAATGCTACATGACGAGTGTTTGTTGTTGTTGTAGCATGAAGGACATCCACCTGTGCTACATGACGAATGTTTGTTGTTGCTGTAGCACGAAGGACATCCACCAATGCTACATGACCAGTGTTTGTTGTTGTTGTTGTAGCACGAAGGACATCAACCAGTGCTACATGACCAGTGTTTGTTGTTGTTGTTGTAGCACGAAGGACATCAACCAGTGCTACATGACGAGTGTTTGTTGTTGTTGTAGCACGAAGGACATCCACCAATGCTACATGACCAGTGTTTGTTGTTGTTGTTGTAGCACGAAGGACATCAACCAGTGCT
This sequence comes from Ridgeia piscesae, assembly GCA_025642075.2. NCBI lineage: Eukaryota > Metazoa > Annelida > Polychaeta > Sabellida > Siboglinidae > Ridgeia > Ridgeia piscesae. The sequence continues at coordinate 163,850 of JAODUO010000761.1, read as the reverse complement.
ACATGACGAGTGTTTGTTGTTGCTGTAGCACGAAGGACATCCACCAATGCTACATGACCAGTGTTTGTTGTTGTTGTAGCACGAAGGACATCCACCAGTGCTACATGATGAGTGTTTGTTGTTGTTGTAGCACGAATGACATCAACCAGTGCTACATGACGAGTGTTTGTTGTTGTTGTAGCACGAAGGACATCCACCAGTGCTACATGACGAATGTTCGTTGTTGTTGTAGACGCAGGACATCCACCAGTGCTACATGACGAGTGTTTGTTGTTGTTATAGCACGAATGACATCAACCAGTGCTACATGACGAGTGTTTGTTGTTGTTGTAGCACGAAGGACATCCACCGGTGCTACATGACGAATGTTCGTTGTTGTTGTAGACGCAGGACATCCACCAGTGCTACATGACGAGTGTTTGTTGTTGTTATAGCACGAATGACATCAACCAGTGCTACATGACGAGTGTTTGTTGTTGTTGTAGCACGTAGGACATCAACTAATGCTACATAACGAATGTTTTTTGTTGTTGTAGCACGAAGGACATCTACCAGTGCTACATGACGAGTGTTTGTTGTTGTTGTAGCACGAAGAACATCCACCAATGCTACAGGACGAGTGGTTGTTGTTGTTGTAGCACAATGAACATCCACCAATGCTACATGACGAGTGTTTGTTGTTGTTGTAGCATGAAGGACATCCACCTGTGCTACATGACGAATGTTTGTTGTTGCTGTAGCACGAAGGACATCCACCAATGCTACATGACGAGTGTTTGTTGTTGTTTTAGCACGAATGACATCAACCAGTGCTACATGACGAGTGTTTGTTGTTGTTGTAGCACGAATGACATCAACCAGTGCTACATGACGAGTGTTTGTTGTTGTTATAGCACGAATGACATCAACCAGTGCTACATGACGAGTGTTTGTTGTTGTTGTAGCACGAATGACATCAACCAGTGCTACATGACGAGTGTTTGTTGTTGTTGTAGCACGAATGACATCAACCAGTGCTACATGACGAGTGTTTGTTGTTGTTGTAGCACGAAGAACATCCACCAATGCTACATGACGAGTGGTTGTTGTTGTTGTAGCACAATGAACATCCACCAATGCTACATGACGAGTGTTTGTTGTTGTTGTAGCATGAAGGACATCCACCTGTGCTACATGACGAATGTTTGTTGTTGCTGTAGCACGAAGTACATCCACCAATGCTACATGACCAGTGTTTGTTGTTGTTGTTGTAGCACGAAGGACATCAACCAGTGCTACATGACCAGTGTTTGTTGTTGTTGTTGTAGCACGAAGGACATCAACCAGTGCTACATGACGAGTGTTTGTTGTTGTTGTAGCACGAAGGACATCCACCAGTGCTACATGACGAGTGTTTGTTGTTGCTGTAGCACGAAGGACATCCACCAATGCTACATGACCAGTGTTTGTTGTTGTTGTAGCACGAAGGACATCCACCAGTGCTACATGACGAGTGTTTGTTGTTGTTGTAGCACGAATGACATCAACCAGTGCTACATGACGAGTGTTTGTTGTTGTTGTAGCACGAAGGACATCCACCAGTGCTACATGACGAATGTTCGTTGTTGTTGTAGACGCAGGACATCCACCAGTGCTACATGACGAGTGTTTGTTGTTGTTATAGCACGAATGACATCAACCAGTGCTACATGACGAGTGTTTGTTGTTGTTGTAGCACGAAGGACATCCACCGGTGCTACATGACGAATGTTCGTTGTTGTTGTAGACGCAGGACATCCACCAGTGCTACATGACGAGTGTTTGTTGTTGTTATAGCACGAATGACATCAACCAGTGCTACATGACGAGTGTTTGTTGTTGTTGTAGCACGTAGGACATCAACTAGTGCTACATAACGAATGTTTGTTGTTGTTGTAGCACGAAGGACATCTACCAGTGCTACATGACGAGTGTTTGTTGTTGTTGTAGCACGAAGAACATCCACCAATGCTACAGGACGAGTGGTTGTTGTTGTTGTAGCACAATGAACATCCACCAATGCTACATGACGAGTGTTTGTTGTTGTTGTAGCATGAAGGACATCCACCTGTGCTACATGACGAATGTTTGTTGTTGGTGTAGCACGAAGGACATCCACCAATGCTACATGACGAGTGTTTGTTGTTGTTGTAGCACGAATGACATCAACCAGTGCTACATGACGAGTGTTTGTTGTTGTTGTAGCACGAATGACATCAACCAGTGCTACATGACGAGTGTTTGTTGTTGTTATAGCACGAATGACATCAACCAGTGCTACATGACGAGTGTTTGTTGTTGTTGTAGCACGACGAACATCCACCAATGCTACAGGACGAGTGGTTGTTGTTGTTGTAGCACAATGAACATCCACCAATGCTACATGACGAGTGTTTGTTGTTGTTGTAGCATGAAGGACATCCACCTGTGCTACATGACGAATGTTTGTTGTTGCTGTAGCACGAAGGACATCCACCAATGCTACATGACGAGTGTTTGTTGTTGTTGTAGCACGAATGACATCAACCAGTGCTACATGACGAGTGTTTGTTGTTGTTGTAGCACGAATGACATCAACCAGTGCTACATGACGAGTGTTTGTTGTTGTTGTAGCACGAATGACATCAACCAGTGCTACATGACGAGTGTTTGTTGTTGTTGTAGCACGAATGACATCAACCAGTGCTACATGACGAGTGTTTGTTGTTGTTATAGCACGAATGACATCAACCAGTGCTACATGACGAGTGTTTGTTGTTGTTGTAGCACGAATGATATCAACCAGTGCTACATGACGAGTGTTTGTTGTTGTTGTAGCACGAAGGACATCAGCCAATGCTACAGAAAGAAAGGATTCATGTTTAACCCCTTCATGTGCTCGACCGGCGAGGGTTGCTGCGCGCCGAAACGTATTGACCCATTCCTCGGGTCCCCCGACCATATGCCACCAATGTTTCCTCAGTTCGACTTTGACATATTTCCTATCTACAAGCTGAAGCCACCTCAAATGCGATTTCCATTTGACATGTTGAAACCCAAACACTTCGGCTACGGCGGGTACGGCCCTAAACCAAAACCAACACCCGCCGATTTAGATGGTGTCCGTCCGCCGCCAGGAGCACCTACCACTGACTTACCGCCGCCGCCAGGCTCAGAGGACGCTCTCGGCGGTTTCCCATGGAATAACCAAGACGGCTTCGGCCCGCAAGGCGAAGAACCCCCGTTTAAACTACCGTTTTTCCCGGGAAATCCACCGCCCGGCTCTGTGGCAGGTTCACAGCAAGGCAGATCTTTTGGATTCCCGACAAATCCACCGCCCGGCTCGGTCGCCGGTTCACAGCAAGGCAGACCTTTTGGATTCCCGGCAAATCCACCGCCTGGCTCGGTCGCCGGTTCACAGCAAGGCAGACCTTTTGGATTCCCGAGAAAGCCACCGCCCGGCTTTTGGGCAGGTTCACAGCAAGGCAGACCTTTTGGATTCCCGGCAAATCCACCGCCTGGCTCGGTCGCCGGTTCACAGCAAGGCAGACATTTTGGATTCCCCCAGAAATCCACCGCCCGGCTCGGTCGCCAGTTCACAGCAAGGCAGACCTTTTAGGTTCCCCGGCAAATCCACCGCCTGGCTCGGTCGCCGGTTCACAGCAAGGCAGACATTTTAGATTCCCCGCAAAGCCACCGCCTGGCTCGGTCGCCGGTTCACAGCAAGGCAGACCTTTTGGGATTCCCGGCAAATCCACCGCCTGGCTCGGTCGCCGGTTCACAGCAAGGCAGACCTTTTGGCATACCGTCATATCTAGTGCCTAACATAAACATTGACCTCACGCCACAATATCAGAGCGTGGAACGAGAGGAGAGCCGTGAACGACGTCAATAAATACGTTGACGAATCAAACGATGATTCAAAGGAAGAATCAGGACAAGAATCAGAAGAAGAATCAAGACAAGAATCAGGACAAGAATCAAAAGAAGGGGGGACAAGAATTCTACTGAAGAATCAAAAAAAGAAAGGACAAGAATCGTGGGAGGAACAGGACAAAAAAATTCTCGCCCCAAAACCAAACGAAGGATGCTCGTCTGGCAGTACGTTGGGAACAGGTTTAACCAACCAGAAGTTGCAGTTACCAAACGCCCCTTCCCAGCCAAACGAAGACGATGTTGGCTGGAAAGATGACGTTGTGGCTGAACCTGACGAGATCAAACCAGATCTTCCTGTACCTCCCGAACCCGCGAACCACAATAGCGATGGGTGAAGCATTTCGGACATCGCCGAAACATCGACGGAAGATCCCGGTGTCGCGTGCGAAGGGAAAGGTCCAGCCTCGTCGCCACCACCACCACCACCCCACCAGTACGTTGTCATGGTAACGCGTCCTCGACCTCCAAGGATGACAAGGTTCATCCCAGGTTAATTGTATGTGCTGATTGTGTCACCTGATGTCTCTTACTTGCGATTGCCCTGCGGCTGTATTTGATTTAATTTCGATTTTGCTGTGGTGTGTTGTGATTTTGTTGCTACAGCGCACTGCGATCGATTCGGTTTTGTGCATTTTTAAATGCAATTGTAATGGTGTATGCAAACGTTGTTATCATAATGTAAATTGTTCTGCCTAACGAAATGGTAAGATGAAATAAAATATGGCATTATATGCATAAACTGGCTTGTGAAATGCATGTACATGTTACACTTTATTTTAATAAGGCGGTCACTATTATATATAGCGTTTACTGGACGGAAATATTTCAACAAGTGTTATTAAAACTTTTGCAAACACGAACTATTAGTTAACTGACCACTTATGGATTACTTCATAGAGCGGCGTATCTCGTTTATCGTAAAACAACCCTCTTAACCCGAATGAAACCTTTTATTTACGTCCTAATCTGGAGAACAATCTATAAATAGAGGTCCGTCCTGCAAAAAACATGTGTGGCGTCATATGGTTATATAGGTCAATTGATACTCAGAAGAGGTTGGAAGGCGCTGAGCTTGCCCGAACGTCGGGGTCATATTAGTGACGACCGGAAGCAGCAAAACATTTTGTCTACCATGCTTGAAAGTATAGATTAGCCCATTGGAGGCCGCATAAGTTATTACATAATGTTTATGCATTTAAAATACAGTATTAGGCGTTTGCGTTCGTTTTCGCTTTAAAGGGAACGAAATGGTAATTCTTTGGGTCTATGCATCTACATACCATTTGCAGCTACACTTAAGGATATTATACAAGTAGTTAACGTGAATGACGTTGTTGGAGAAACAATAATTAATTCATATGGACAGCGCCATTTTCATAGAAAGTAAGTTTCTACTATCTCAGTTACCGGTCGCCGAATTCGAGATACTAGAATTGTTTACAACTTTCAGTAAATTCATATATCGCAGCCAACCGTAGGTTCGAATATGTAATGCTATCTTCTTAGCAGAATATGTCAGTTTCGATCATATCGGGCTTTTTACGTTGTAATATTAGTAATAGCCATTATATATATATTCAATACAACAGTTTACGACGTAAATGACATTATAATAGTTTATTCAGTTGCTGTATAGAGACAATAAGGGAAACCTACATTTGAACCATAGTATTTGTATAGCCAGCAATGGAAGGAAAAACGCGCGTCATAACCGACGTCACAGCTCGATGTCCATTCTTCTTCTTCTATTAATCAGCCAACATCAATGTTTTGATGATTATGCTGATTTGTGGAGGTTGCAGTAGACACTTCTGAAATGTAGTGAAAGGGTGTGTGACATAGTAGATGGGGGGTAGTAGACATAAGAAATAAGAGGGGAGGGGGAAGGGGAGGGGTGCTCTGGAACACCATTGGTCAGTTCAATACGCGCATGTGCAAGATGTCTGCCTCCATGATAGTTTAGTAGAATCTTTCACCCTGAGAAGGCACTCCGATTGAAAATTATGTGAAAATGTTGATTGTAGTTGCAAAAGATTAGTTTTAATTAATTATATTTTAGTTATATTACACAAAGATAAAAAAACAGCAGCCTGACAAAGTTGTTGACTTCGCAAGTTCAGTTTTAGGAGATTTGCTGGATTATAAATGGTAAATGGTTTGGAAATACGCCTAACCTCTCCGCTCTAGAGACTCCCAAATTGGGTATGCGCATATAATAATAATTTAAATGTAACACACACACACACACACACCACCACACAACACACACACACACACACACAACACACCACACACACAAAAACACACACACACACACACACACACACACACACACACACACACACACACACACACACACACACACACACACATATATATATATATATATACATACCCCAACACACAAATACACACACATTGTTAACAAAACACACACACACACACACACACACACACACACACACACACACACACACACACACACACACACACACACACACACACACACACACACACACACACACACACACACACACACACACACACACACACACACACACACACACACACACACAACACACACACACACACACACACACACACACACACACACACACACACACACACACACACACACACACACACACACACACACACAAACTATTACATCAACGCATACAAACACTGACACACACACACACGCACACACGCACGCACGCACAGCACGCCACACACACACACACACACACACACACACACACAGCACACCACACACGCACACACACAAACGCCATAATTTCAGAATTCCACGCCTACATCGAACGTTGGTGCAGGGCCAATGCTCATGCGCTGTCGGACCGACATCTGACAACAATTGCATCGTCAGCTACGCCAAAGTAAAAACGAATACATCGGACTAAAAACACTGTTTTCTTTATATGTTTACTTTGCTTTATTATCGGGCAACAGAATATACCGGAAACACAACACCGTCGTAATCCATACGTATGCATATACATTATTTCGTAAACAAACACATAATAACATTTGATAAAATACCAAATACATCATATAATCATATTATATAACACGTAAACAATAACGGACAACTCCTCGTAATGACTAATGCGATCGCGATGACATCATTCATCGTCTAGTCTTCGGCCCGTTTCCAGATAAACCGAGACGTTTGACATGTTCGACTTTGAACCCGCTCCGAGGCAGCGACAATAAATACACCGGGTGTCCAATCTCTGCTTCTCGCAGACAAGAGAAACTAATCGCCAGTTTGAAAGCTGTCCCACAACCGTTTCGGTGTGTGTTCCATAGATATAAAATAGCACACTGGTAGAAAGATTAATGATCTAACTCTGTGGTCCGTTCACATCAACCCCTGTGTCAGTGGACACAGGTCGTGTTACACTGACCATCTACTAGTATCCACGTCCCCAGCCACCATGTCGACCCCACCCTCCCCAGCCTCCATGACGTCCACCCCACCCCCATCCGCCATGCCCATGGTGCCAGCCACGGTGCCCCCAACCTCCGCATCCTGGACACCCTCCTGCGTACGGGCCATACCCTCCACGGTCAGGGTAATCAACACCGGGGGCCGGCTGGGGCGGAGGTGGGGGCGCGTACGCGGGGACACAACAGATTGAGTCGGTGGTACATACGAGGCCAGTAACCCGGTGACCCGGCTTGGTCACGCACTTGTTTATGTCATTGGTGCAGAAGCCGGACCGCCATTTCTCGCAGACGGTAGTCTTCGGCACGCAACAGACGCTGCCCTCGGCGCAGAAGCCCACCAAAACGTGTGTCGTCTGCTCGCAGTCGGCCGTCGGGCGGCACGTGCCTCCCCGCGTCACACACCAGTCCTGGTTTCCCCCGGCCGTCGGCGCCTGGGCCGCTGAAACACGGAGACGACCGTACGTACAACGTAGGATCAGTGGTTGCCTAGCAACTGTTGGGGTCGTCATTGGTGGCGCAGTTATTTTACCAGTGTTATGTTCATCAGCTGCATCACACCCGGACGTATTGAACGTTCAGTATACCGTCTAACACTTACATTATGCATTGGGACTGCGACAGCTTCCGAAGACATTTCAAGTCCTTTCGTTATAAACAGGAGCATGAATGCATGAATGATTGACTAAATCAAAGTTTATTTAACAACAACAACAACAACAACACAGTAATATACAACATTATAATGGGACAGATAATACATTACATAATGTCAAAGAACATACACTTCGTACAATATAATACAATTCCATGATTGGTGAGTCGCTGCTACTGTTAAAGGGACATAGCAGAAGTCTTGTGACTGCCCTTTTCAAACTAAAACACATAGTAGTTGTAATAAGAGTTACATGATAAAATACAAAGTAACAGTAATGGTAATTTTTTAACATTGTTACAACTGTTCATAAATACGAAGAAAGTAACGTCGACTTTAATCTTTTCTTAAATTGTTGCAAACTTGGTAACTCTGTTATTTCACTTGCTAGACCTAAGTTATATAAATAATATTACCTTAATTACGTAATTCTATATATATTTCTAATTATTATTATTATTGTCAATTTAATTAATGTTAGTCGTTCTGTTTTTAACTTAATTAATTTTGTTAGTTAATTTAATGCAAACATTTAAGGACATCAATTATGCCTACATAATACAGCTTACATATTCCTTCAGACAATTTATTACACGTACCCAGTACAGAGCTTTCGCGTTGACCGAGGAAAATTTATGATTTAGCAAATCGCGGATCACGAAAATCTCCCCCCCCCTTCCACTCCTGCACCCTGTCTTATAAATAATTAAAGATCACAATACAACAACATAGAGGACATAATATGACGGTGTTTTAAGTAAGATGGTGTGCAGACAGTCGTGGGATATATCGCTCAATCAAGACACGTCCGCGTCTGCAATCGTATAGATCTCAGCCGCAGACTGAGTGCGCTTGTATGACCTATTTCAGCGACCAGAAATACACTGTTGTTGACGCGACGAACTTTATATACCCAATTGTAATCACACCTGATTATAATCAGGCAGTCGGTTACGTAATCACTAGCTTGTTATGGTATCAAAACCCACCATGTCCAGAAACAAACTGTCGACTTACCGACGGTGCCGAGTAGAAATATACAAGCAATCAGGGATCCCCACTTCATGTTCGCAGATCTTTCCCGCTCCCAAGTTCCTTTCCCGCTCCTTGGCCGCGCTCCTGTTTATAAACAGCGGCTGTCGAAATTCGATACCGCAACAGACGTAGCTGAGACGTCGTTTTGCGGGCGTTCGTGTCACGTGAAGGTCAGCCACTGCCTGCACGCGCTACGCCAATACGTAAAACGTCACTTTGACGTGGCACGCGTATTTGCCAACACGTTCCATATCTTGATTTACTACAAATGACTAGTAGGCTATTTACAGCGCAGCAAAACGAAGAAATGTGAGCCTAAGTACCGCCTAACTAACGTTAAGGCCTCTGTATGCGTTGCCACGTCAATGTCGTTGTCGATTTTGGGAGAGCTCTAATTCTAGGGCAGTCTTATAACATTGCCTTAACAAAACCAAACGAATAGGAAGAAAGACACACATACGCACACTAACGCACGCCCACACGCTCATACACACATACATACATACGTACGTACGTACGTACGTACGTACGTACGTACGCACGCACGCACGCACGCACGCACGCACCTACCTACCGACCGACCGACCGACCGACCGACCGACCGACCGACCTACCTACCTACCTACCTACCTACCTACCTACCTACCTACATACATACATACATACATACATACATACATACATACATACATACATACATACATACATACATACATACATACACGATGCCCATGGGCGTCGATCGGTGGGGGACGAAGAAGGACGAGGGGGACTCGTCCCCCTCTTTTTCAGCCTGAGGGGGACAGCATAGGAAATGTCCGCCCTCCCACTTTTTCAGTTTAGAAAAACAAATTTATAGGCATATAGCGAGACTGGTCATTATTCTCTCTTAAAAACCTTACATCGGTCTAGTAGTAAAATTAATATACGAGTTCTTGCCCCCATTCAAATACATGTAGCCAACATCACTACTAGAGGGCGCTACTCTGTGGCGACCAGCAGCTGTTCGTTCGTCGTTATAATGTTAGTAATATTCTGCCTATTTTGTGGTCGCCGCCTGTGTATTTTTTTGGGTTTTTAGTTTGTGAATGAGTGATCCGTGCAATGGAGGCAGCAAGTATCTGATTCGTGGACCTTTTATTGTGCTATCAATCTTAATTCAAGTGCTACGCCCAGCAAGGAAACGCCCACTCAAGTCTAAGCCGTGAGTATTTACTGGCTTTAAACAACCGTGTACATCATGACTCTGATTTTTTTTATCTAACATTGACTTTCCGCCTGGCTTGACGAGAAACAACACCAAACCATTGCGTAAACGAGGAAGGAAGGGTGGTGTGCGACTGGCATGACGAGAAACAACACCCAACCGTTGCGTAAACGAGGAAGGAAGGGTGGTGTGCGACAAAGACTACGAAAAATGAAACACAAGCCCCCTTTGCCATCCATGATCTTGGCCAATGTCCGGTCTCTGAAAGGTCTTAAGATGGATGAATTACGTGCCAACGCAACCCTTTTCAGTGAATATAGAGACCCTTGCCTCATGGTCTTCACTGAGACATGGCTAGACAAAAACGTTGGCGATCGTGGGACATTCATCAAGGGATTTGGATGTCCCGCCCGGCTTGATCGCGACAAGCAGACGACCGGAAAGGAGAAAGGTGGGGGTGTTTGTTCATATGTCAACGAGCGTTGGTGCAAGACCGTCATTGTGCGTGAGCAGCTCTGCACCCCGGACATTGAACTGTTGTCAGTGTCACTACGGCCGCGAATGTCCACAATTGTTTGTGACTGTTGTTTACATACACCCCAGAGCCAACGTGGAACGCGCCGCCCAGCATATCTGTGACGTAACACAGAAACTTGACGCTTTATACGAATACATTTATTTCAGGTAAAAACCCATAGACAATTGGTACATACATTAGCACATCTAAGTAGCCTATAAAAGATCAAATATGTTTAAAAAATGAATAGATAAAAATAAATAAGGTTATAAGTTAGATAAATGTTAAATTGTAGAAAAACATATAAAATAATGAGCAATATGCAGGATGTGATTGTATAATAAATATGCAATTAATTCATGTAAATAAACACCGTTTGAAAAGTAAGTTGTATAAACAACTTACTGACTTTACAAAAATATGTATAATAATAAATAAATAATAATAAAGTCATATGCGGGACATGATGACTATCTTACAGTTTTACGGTGTACAACGAATTGGCCCAGCTAATCCACAATGGGCCATTTACTATTTCAAAGCAATTGTACATAACCCTAATCAAGTCATTATTTATGTTAAAAATGCGTTTTTTTTAACCATAAATGTTCTTACGCAATAGGGCGTCAAATGTATCAATAGCATTATTAGCAAACATGCTACTCGCGCTGTCCCGTCGGTTTTATCCCAAAATCCGTCTATGCATATTATTGTAGACAACTTTAGCTTTTAAATAAGAGCCCTTATTACAGTTAACACATAATTGGCAACAATAAGTTGTACAACAATACGCATGAAATAGACGTAGTTTAACACCCACGGAACAGTGGTGAAATTTTCTGATAATGCTATTAGACCTAGCATAAAAATTTCGAAGATGTCTCAAAATATCTCCGTCATCTTTCAGGTCATTGCATATTATCACACCTAAATATTTTGCTTCTTTGACATATGCAAGCTTGTTTACGTTCATATGTATATCTGGACATTTCAGGTTAAAACCACGTGGTTTGAATACCATACACAACGACTTGATAGGGTTATATTCAACATCATTTACAAGCCCAAACTGTGCACATATGTTCAGCAAACCATGAAGCCCACTAGGACTGGGAGCAATAACACATGTCTTCAGCATAGAACACGTGATTAGTGCAGCAGTTGTGTATGTGGCAACCTATACCAGCACTATTTAGCATATTGCTCAGTTCATCAATGTATACGATAAATAAATATGGGGACAAAATCCCACCTTGTCGAACACCATTCGAAACATTAAAAAAGTCTGATGTTGTAGAACCCCATTTGATACAGAATGTTTGGGTTCTGTACCAGTACAACAGGATACGGATAAGTACAACAGGCACACCTCGATTAAGAAATTTTCAAAAAATCGTCCAGTAGATTGTCCCTTCTTAAATCCAAATTGATTGTCGGTTGTATTAAGATATGGAGTCAAAAGTCCCAGCAATATAATTTCAAATATTTTTGAGGCAACGGTGACGAGCGCAATTGGTCTATAGTTATTTACGTTGCTCGTGTCTCCAGACTTATTTTTTATTAATGGAATTACAATAGTTTTCATAAAGTCATCAAGTGATTTATAACCATGAGAAATCACTCTATTATAGAAAATGGACAACAGTATAGTTATACGCCTATCTGAATGAATCAAGTGTTCGGCAGATAGACCATCGTTGCCACATGCTTTGTCTACCGATGCACCCAAGTTCATACTGGGTGATTTCAATCAGTGTAAACTCGAGAATTGTCTGCCAACTTACCACCAGTACATTACGTGCCCAACCCGAATGAACAAAACAAAGGACTTGTGCTACGGTTCGGTGCGCAATGCGTATCGGTCCATTCCCAAGCCGCCGATTGGTGATGCCGATCACAACTGTTCACTTGGTACCTATTTATAAATGTGTCATCAAGCGTGCAAAGTGTGTTGAAAGACAGGTCAAGGTGTGGAATGAAGACAGCGTAGCCAGACTACAAGGTTGTTTTGATTGTACGAACTGGGATGTTTATACCCGATATATATATATATATATATATATATATATATATATATATATATATATGTATACATATATATATATATATATATATATATATATATATATATATATATATATATATAGAGAGAGAGAGAGAGAGAGAGAGAGAGAGAGAGAGAGAGAGAGAGAGAGAGAGAGAGAGAGAGTGAGACAGAGAGACAGAGAGACAGAGAGACACAAGAGAGAGAGAGACACACACACACACAGAGAGAGAGAGAGAGAGAGAGAGAGAGAGAGAGAGAGAGAGAGAAGAGAGAGAGAGAGAGAGAGAGAGAGAGAGAGAGAGAGAGAGAGAGAGAGAGAGAGAGAGAGAGAGAGAGAGAGAGAGAGAGGTGTTATGTAAAGCAGTTCCTGAGATAAGGAAACACAAGTTTTTTGTGGATGGCAGCCATTTTGAATATTGCAAAAAATGGTGGAAGCATCAAATCTCAGGTTGCTTCCATCACAATTCTTAAATAGTATGGTATAAAGGTCATCTGTGCCAAATTTCATGCTTTTATCCAGCAGTGAAAATTTAAGAGCCTTCACTATAGCGGTTTTCCCTAGAAGCGTTCTGCTGGTTATATATTTTATAATCATTGTTTAATAGTAGCGCCACACTGCGGCATGGTGAGACATCGTCATTGATCGACTTGTACCACTGCTCTTCCGGACGTGTACATTTCAGACGGACTGGAAGGCAAGGCAAGGATGTATTGAATTTCACGTCTTTACGTTCAGGGCCATGAAGCTTATACGGTTATAGTGACTGCTGCGTCGGCATAGTTCCAAGGCTACTCACTTTAAATGTTGAGAACATCACATAAACCCCTGACCTCGATTTGCATAACGAGAGAGAGAGAGAGGGGGGGGGAGAGAGGGAGAGATAAGGAGAGAGAGAGAGAGAGAGAAAGAGAAAGAGAGGGAGAGAGGGAGAGAGGGAGAGAGGGAGAGAGGGAGAGAGGGAGAGAGGAGAGAGAGGAGAGAGGGAGAGACGGAGAGACGGAGAGACGGAGAGACGGAGAGACGGAGAGACGGAGAGACGGAGAGACGGAGAGACGGAGAGACGGAGAGACGGAGAGACGGAGAGACGGAGAGACGGAGAGACGGAGAGACGGAGAGACGGAGAGACGGAGAGACGGAGAGACGGAGAGACGGGAGAGACGGAGAGACGGAGACGGAGACGGAGACGGAGACGGAGACGGAGACGGAGACGGAGACGGAGACGGAGACGGAGACGGAGACGGAGACGGGGACGGGGACGGAGAGAGAGGAGAGAGAGAGAGAGAGGAATAATGGGTTGTCGAAATGTCCTTATGTAACATAGTATCCCGTCCTCGGGATTGCTATAAGGCTCGTGATACATTAGTGCCTGACATGTTCAGTCAACGACCATCTAGACTGATATGGGAAGCATCCAGCCACTTCGAAATTAATGCGCGAAGTCTATTCGTACACAAATACCCACCACAGTATATAGACAGTTACTCAATCATATAACTGAGGTTACTAGAGTGAACGAACTTGCCAAGGGTTTGACACGGCACCAAACACTTCGAGAGACAGATGTGCTAGGCACAGCGCCACTGCACGACAACAGAGGTTTGCAAAATGTATCACGATGTTGTAAGTTTTATGGTGGTTAGTGAGATCGTCGTAATAAATCACACAGTGGCGTCACCTAACAGGAAAGAACAATTATTGTCTGTAGTTGTCATTATGACCGGTAGACGCGGGCAGCATGGTGGGCACTGAGTTAGATCTGAATCTTTCCTCTACAGATTGACTAGCGGCACGGCAGAAAGCGCTGTACCCACTGGCAGGATATATAGAATAGAACTGTTGAGCAATGTAACAAATAAAAAAACTGGCAAGAAATCATTTTAAACTTGATTATGTGTCACTGTGCCCCCCTAGATAAGACAGTTCATGATTAATGTCTGGAGTAGGCCAGCAGCGGCCAGCTGGTGAGTGCTTTGAGTTGGTTGAGGGTAGTGATCTGGAAATTTGTTACTGGGTTCTTTGACAAAGTGACTGGTGATTAATTAACCCCTCCAGATTAGTCATTAGGGGAAGGGTTGTGGCCTGGAAATGAGTTTAACCTGAGGTCAATATTGCAGGTGGATTATCCCCCCAAACTGTGGACAGTTCGTTGGTTGACACTGGTGTGAGAAATGTGAATGTGTTATAAACTTCCACACCTTTTGGAGGCTTGCTGGTTACAACATTCATTGTGCAAATGTGGTTATTTTCTGTGTAGCGTGCAACTGTACTAAGTTAGTACAACAGTACTAACCGACACAAAAGAGGATCTGCACCTCTTTCCACATGTGAGAATCTCAGTGGTACGACACAACTTAGGTGACATGTTCCACTGCCATTAATTTAGGAAATTAACAGTTTTAAAACATTACAGTCATGATTGACCAAACATACTGTATTTTAGCTTAATTACGTACCAAAACGATTTTTAATAATATTACTAACATAACAAAATGACATATTTTCAAGCCCATTGAAGAACTGTTACTATGATGTTCCAATTTGTTGCTGTAGTTTGCCTAAATTTATTTACTTATTTATTGTTATTACTGTATAATTACTTAGTTGACTGTCTTATTATTACTACTGTTCTACTTCAATACAATATTTAACAAGATTTAACAAGATTGCCACTTAGAGATTCAACTCTAGATGGCAGGTGGACTAGGAAGCCATTTGGCTTATCGAGAGTCCAACCTATCTATCTAAGTATACCCCGCCCGTCTTAGGTATATGTCGATTTTATTTTTAAATATATATTATATTACACAATCAGCTGATAATCTGTTCCATTCGTTTACTGTTCTTTGTGAAAATGAAAATGTTCTAATATCTAGTCTACACTGCTTCTTTGCTAATGTAACTCCATGTCCTCTAGTCCTTCTCTCTTCCTTGACTGTGAAAAAAATATTTCTGTCAATATTTTCATATCCATTCAATATTTTAAACACCTCAATCTGATCTCCTCTCAATCTTCTGTTTTCTAGTGTTGTTAAACCACATTCTTTTAGACGCATTTCATAACTAATATTCCTGAGTTTTGGTATCATTTTGGTTGCTCTCCTTTGTACTCTTTCTAGCATATCAATATCCTTCTTGCGATATGGCCTCCATGCTTGTATACAATATTCTAAGTGAGGCCTAACTATTGTTTTCATACAGCGGTATTATTAGTTCTTTTTCTTTGTACACTATATTTCGCCTGATTAATCCAAGAATTTGATTTCCCTTCGCTGCTGCAATTCCACACTGCTCTGATACCTTCATGTCAGCACTAATAGTTAACCCTAAGTCCTTTTCCTTTAAGGTCGTATTTAGTACAGTACCACCCATTGTATATTGTGCATCTTCATTCCCATGTCCTGTGTGAAGGTACTTAAACTTTCCAAAATTAAACAGCATTTGCCACTTCTCAGACCATTCTATCAACTTATTAAGATCATCTTGTAAATGCTGTCTATCTGCATCACTTTTAATTTTCCTAAACACTTTTGTGTCGTCCGCAAACTTCAACACCTTGCTTGTTATGTCATCATCCAAATCATTGATATATATTAAGAATAAAATAGGTCCCCGTATTGATCCCTGCGGTACTCAATTCAAAACCGATTTCCAGTTTGAAACCTCCCCATCAACTACTACTCTTTGTCTTCTATCAATAAGCCATTTTTCTATCCAGTTGATCATTCCATATCCTATGCCATGGACCTTTAGTTTAAGTAGTAATCTTTGGTGTGGCACTTTGTCAAAGGCTTTTTTTAAATCAAAGTAGATTATATCTACTGGTGATCCCTCATCTACCCACGTTGTGACATCTTCCAAAAAACATAACATATTTGTTAAGCATGACCTCACTTTAAAAAACCCATGTTGATATGGGTTTATCAATTTATTTTTAACAAGAAAATCAACCAGGTGATCTTTAATTAGTCTTTCTAATAGTTTGCAAATCACCGATGTTAAACTCACTGGTCTATAGTTCTCTGACTTGTTTCTCGAACCTTTTTTTAAATAATGGTATAATGTTTGCTTCTTTCCATTCTAACGGAACTATTCCCTCCTCTAATGACCAATTGAACACTGCTGCAAGCGGTATGCTGATTTGTTCTACAATTTCCAATAGTAATTTGGAAGGAATCCCATCCACTCCAGGTGATTTATTATCCTTCATATCTCTTATTTTCATAGCTACCATTGTTGGGGTTACAATTAGTTGTCCTAAATAGTCAAACTCTCTCCCTTCGAACTTAGTCTCAAGTACTGGTAATATACTAATATCTTACCTGGTAAACACCGAACTAAAGTACCAATTTAGGTTTTCTGCCATTAAGAATCCCTCTGTTATCATGTTTCCATCACTACCTTCTAGAGGACCGACCTTATCCTGAACTTTCTGTTTACTTCGAACATACGCACAAAACTCTTGCTGTCATGTTTTATATTAAAGCTATTTTTTGTTCGTAGCTTCTCTTTGAATTTCTAATTTCAGCTGTAGCTTGATTAAGTGCTTCTTTATAAATGCTATAGTCTTCTTCACTTCCGGTATGTCTATATGTCTTCCACATCATTTGCTTGTACTTGATTTTTCTAATGGCTTCCTTCGATAAGTGTTTCTTCTTTGACCGTTTCCCCTGTTTTTTCAAGGGGACAAATTTGTCAACGACGCAGTCAATTTCACTCTTTAAAATATTCCAGCATTCTGTTGCTGTCTTATTCTTCAGAGTGTTATTCGAGTCTATCTTTGCTAAATATTACCTGATCTTCCTTTGTGAATATTTTCCCTGTACCTTATTTTTCTATTCCGTTCTCCCTTTACTTCGATGATAAAATGTATCTGGTTGTGATCACTACAGCCCAGTGGCTCACATATCTTGTACATTATCAACAAATTCCTTCTGTGAGCTCAATACTATGTCTAACACGATCTCGCCCCTGGTTGCTTCTAACACATGTTGAGAAAGGAAACTATCTTGTACTAAATTTAAAAACTCTTGACCTCTCTCCCGGTACTCTGTAGAGATGTCCACTGTATATGCCCATGGTTAAAATCCCCATAATAATACAGTCCCGTTTACTCACTTCTTTGATAGCGTTATGTATTTTTTCATTCTCTTCCATGCTTATGTTTGGACTCCGATACACTAACCCAACAGTTAATGTTGACTTTCCTGTAACTATGTTACACCAGACAGCTTCTTCACATTCTGCTTCTTTTTCTAATTTTATTTCATAAGCCTGGATGGATTCTTTAATATATAAAAGAACTCCGCCTCCCCTTCTTCCTAATCTATCTTTCCTAAACATTACATATCCTGTCATTCCTAATTCGGCATCTGATATATCGGGTGTGGCCCAAGATTCAGTTATTCCTATTATGTGAGGGTCAATATCTTCTACCATAATGTTTAGTTCATTTCTTTTGTTTACTATGCTCCTTGCATTTAAATAAACACATTTATAACCAAATTCCGTAGGGCTTTCCAGGCTGTTCTTTGCTGATGTCTTTTTGCTGTCTTTATCTATGCCTCTAGTATTTGGCTTCTCTGTGTATCCCCCCTGCGAAACTAGTTTAAAAAGTTGCAACCTGTTCTATTGTCCATCGATCGAAGCAGGTTCTCGGAGAACACTGCTGCGCCCTTTCCGCTTAGATGGAGGCCATCTTTCATATACATGTCTTCTTTCCCAACAAAATGTCCCCACAAATCTACAAATCCAACTCCTTCTTCTTCACACATCTGCTCGACCGTTAATTGCCATCCTCTTGCAGTTTCTAAATGTTGCTCCCCTTCCCCTCATCACTGGCAAGATTCCTGATAGTACGATCTGTTCAACTCTTGTCTTCTTCAGTGTATCTGTCAACTCTCTGTATCTCTTTACTATCCTGGTTGTTCCATCCCTGTCTGCATTGTTCGTCCCTACATATACTAATATAGACCCCCCTTGGCCATGCCCTAATACGTTCTCTACCCGTTCAGTCACATGCTCTATCCTAGCCCCCGGAAGACAAACAACAACGTCTTCTCCTTTGCTTAATGTCCTGTCTGTCTTTCGCAAAATGGAGTCTCCCATAAATACCCTTTCTGTTCTCAATGCCCCCTCGATCACTGCTTCAGAGTAGCTCCTCCGTTATGCATCTCCCTGGTTGCTGACTTTTCCCCCTGCCACTTTCTCTGTTGTTCCTTTCTTTCCTGTCTCTTTTCTTCCTGTCATCGTCCGTGTTATTGACTTCCGTTTGGTCACATCTACTCTCACTTCCTTTCTTCCATGACTTTCGATGACTGCCGGGCTAGACTGACGCGCACGAAGGGCGGGCAAACACTGGCACATTTGACTGCAACACAACCGATACAGAAGCTGTGTGAATTGGCTAGACAGTCAGCGAACCATCCAACCGTGACGGGCCAAGTTGCGTAACCCATCTGCAGTACGTGAACTGCCGCACAATGCCGAGTGGAAAGACGCGCTCTACGTCTACCAAGGCGACAGACGACATGGCTGACCTGAAAGAATCTATCGAATTCATCAGCGCGAAACTGGACGAACTCCTTCCAATCAGGAAGGAGATCAGCTGCGTACTCAAAGCCGTGGAGAAACTCGAAAGAGACAGTGCAGAAAAAGACAAAAACATTAAGGCAATCGGGCCGAAGCAAGATGAAAAGGGCGCTCCGCGCAAGCGCGCGGTCATTGTTCGGTTTCGAAGCGAAGCCATCCGCGACGAAGTGTTTCGTGCACGTGTCAACTTGAAAGAACACAATAGGACACACAAAGACGGCCAGGTGTTCCTCAACGAAGACTTGACGGCCAAACGGGCTATGTTCGCGTTTAAGACAGTTAAAGAGAGAAAAGAAGATAGCGGATTGCTGGACCCATGCAGGCCGCGTCCTCATCAAAACTTTAAATGGAAAAATCACCGAGATTCTCAGTGAGAAAGACTTGGTTTATTGAGTTTAAATATTGCTAAAGTTTTCAATGTTTAATTAATTAATTGTTTCTTTCCAAATTATGCACCAATGTTCATATTTTGTTTATATATCAGTTCATTACTAGCTATTGTTGTATATATATATATAATTATGTATATTGCTGTGGTTTGGTTTATTATGTTTATAATGACGCTGTGCCAAGTGTAAGGCCAGCCAGTCAGCCAGTCATCTATCATTACTATATGCGTTTTTTAATACTCTTTGTTGTATTACTCACGTATCTTTTTTTCCTTTTGCCATCTCGCTTACCTACATACACAATATATATTTTATATGGGGTTACTTACACAATGTATATTCTATGCCTGTTGATGAACCTTGAAGTATGGAATTCCGAAAGTTTTCTTACTGTATATGTAAATGACTGATACTATTAATATTAGCCTGATCCAAACAAACAAGAAATTAAATTTAACAACATTATACAATGAAACCAAGCACATTGAAAATGAAATGTACAATGACCAATCACCGTTCTCACTTAATACGAGTGAATGCAAATATTTTACCTCTGTTGAATTTTCTAAATATGTCAAACCTGAAACTGTATCTTTATCAATGTTTTGCGTCAATTGCCGTAGTTTGGAAGCTCACTGGGATACTCTCCAAGAATTGCTTCTTACTATGTCGTCAAATGGTTTAACGCTTGACTTCATTGGCCTCACCGAAATTTTCAATATTCAAGATGTCTTACATTACAAAATTAACGGCTACCATAACTTATTATTCAATACGAGATTAGATGCAGATGATGGCCACGGGGAGTAGGATTGTATATAAGTGAAACATTTACCTACTCTAAGCGAGAAGACTTATCGATATTTATCCCTCATGTATTTGAGTCAATATTTTTTGAATTACAAGCTGCAAAGCGTAAACCAATAATTGTGGGTGTAATATATCGTCCAAATTCTCATCCACGTGCCGATCTTGATTTTTTTACAAGGACAGTATTATATATTCAGGACAAAATATCAAGTGAAAATAAAATTGCCTATCTGATGGGTGATTTTAATATAAATTTACTAAATGTTGCAACCCACCAAAAAACTAATGATTTTATAGACAATGTAATAGCACAAGGATTTATTCCTTACATAACAAAGCCAACAAGAATAACTTCTACAACAGCAACTCTTATAGACCATTTGTATTCCAATCATACTCACACAGAGTATGACTCCGGGATTATTATTACATATATGACGGACCACTTTGGAATATTCCATTTAATATATGGTATACCTACTGTGCATAATATAAAATATAAACAAACACGCCAGCTGAACGAGTGTAACATTTTAAAATTTAGAAATCTATTAGCAAAAGCAGATTACACTTCTGTGTTATCTGCTATTGATCCAAATGAAGCATATAATAATTTTATGCAAATATATAAATCATTATTTGAAATATCATGCCCAGTCAAAACTACCAAAATAAATAATAAATATATTAAAAGAGAACCCTGGATAACGTCTGGCCTACTTGTTTCGTCAATAAATAAAGACAAACTACTCCGAAGAAAGTTACATAAACCAAATATGGAGAGAGAGAGAATGCTTATAGAGCTTATTGTAGAATATACAACAAGACAAAAAGAGCGGCAAAGACTAAATATTATGCTGAGATATTGGAAGAACGCAAATACAGCATCAAAGACACATGGATCATACTGAGGTAGGTTATCTCAAAACAAAAAGTACGTTTACATTTCCCTGAAACTTTCAGTGTAAATGGAGAAAAGGTGTCAAACTATAGCATTATTACTGAAGAATTTAATAATTTCTTTGCCAAAATAGGTAAAACAGTAAGCGAATCTGTACCTTCTCCTACAACCTCATTTCATTCGCACTTACAGGATAGATCTTCTGTAAATTTCTTCATGCAACCAACTGATATATACGAGATTAAAAATGTAGTAACAAATCTAAAAACAAAATGCACTGTAGGTTTTGACAGTTTATCTACAAAACTTATCCAGCAGACTATAGGAGAAATAATCATACCATTTAGGCATATTATAAATCAATCCTTTGTTACTGGTGTTGTCCCAGAAAATCTCAAGGTTGCTAAAGTAATTCCAATATATAAATCAGGAAATAAGAATGTTTTTAATAATTATAGACCAATAAGTATTCTACCTGCACTTTCCAAAATAATGGAAAAAATCGTGTGTAATAGATTAGTAAATTATTTGGAGAAATATAATATTCTATATAAACATCAATATGGATTTCGCTCTAAACATTCCACTATACACCCAATATTGCATTTACTCAAAGACATAGCAGATGCAAATGACACAATTTCTAAAGATATTACAATGGCTGTATTTCTTGATTTATCCAAAGCATTTGACACTATTAATCATGATGTATTGCTATATAAATTACGTCATTATGGAATTAGACGCATCAGTTTATTATGTTTATAATGACGCTGTGCCAAGTGTAAGGCCAACCAGTCAGCCAGTCATCTATCATTACTATATGCGTTTTTTAATACTCTTTGTTGAATTACTCACGTGGTTCTCTAGTTATCTCTCTAATCGTAAACAGTACATTGAAATGAATGAGTGCAAATCACCAGTGATAACTTTAACTCATGGAGTACCACAAGGATCCATATTAGGACCTGTGCTTTTTCTCATCTATATTAATGATATATCAAATTCGACCTCTCTTAACTTATTATCTTTTGCTGATGATACAACAATTTATCATTCAGATTGTGATATTGATAATTTAACCCTAACACTAAACCACGAATTAAAAATATATACAATTGGCTGTGTGCAAACAAACTGTGTTTGAATGTTAAGAAGACACAATATTGTATCTTTAGTCCTAAAAATAGTAACTATGAAGTAAAAGGCAGTGTTAAAATAAACAATGAAGTTATTAACCAGATTGGCAAGTATAATAAAGATGAATCCGTAAAATTCCTAGGAATATATATAGATAAACACTTAACATGGAAAGAACACATTAATATAATCAGCTCGAAAATATCTCGAGCCATTTTTGCAATAAATAGGGTGAAACATATCTTACCACATAAATCACTAAAATCATTATATTATACTCTAATTCACAGTCATATAACATATGGTATACAAGCTTGGGGTAACGGAAACACAAAGAAACTAGACATTTTACAAAAACGTGCATTAAGAATAATTAATAAAAAAGGATATAGGAGTCATACGGACCCCTTATATAAGTCTGCAAAAATACTGAAAATCGTAGATGTATTTAAACTGCAGGCTTCGTTATTTATGTATGATTTAGAACATGATTTATTACCTAAATCGTTCAGAAATTTTGTAATGAAAAAAAGTTTTGATACAGATAAAAGAATAACCAGACAATTCAAGCTTCTTGTTCATGAGAAACCCAGAACTAACTTTTCTTTGAAGCTACCTAAACATAATTTTACAAGAATATGGAAAAACAAATAAGAAATGTTAATCACCGGTTGAAGTTTAAACAAATGTTACGTGTTTTCTACTTAGACACTTACAAAAGTCTAGTAATATGTTTAAACCCTAGATGTCAAGAATGCAATTAAGTTGCTACATACCATAGTGTTTTATTTCATAGTTATAACATGCACAAGTCATGCTAAATCTTGTTTGGATTCATACATGCTTATCCATGCTTATTACAAAAACATACTTATACTAATTTATATTGTAATTGGTTCAAGAATATCATATATCACCAGAAACAGTGACAAACTGCATACTTGATATACTCATTGTATTAGTACAGTCTTGGTGATGTCTAACAATATGTGTAATTTTACTTTGATAATTCTCCTCTTGTATTGTGTTGTAATACTACAAACGTGTATTGTATATCTATAGTAATGATGGTTATTTTTTAATGTTGATGGTGTCACTGGAAGACGGCTCTTAGCCAAGTGACAGCCATGCAGTGCAACATGCTGACAATTTATTACTATGCTTATGTTGGTTCTTGTACATGCTGCGTTGCGAATAAAGTTACTCTTACTCTTACTCCATTCGTCTTTCCTCTTGTTGCATCTACTTCTCTCATCTCCTGTCCCCTTGTCCCTCCCTCCTTCTCTCCTGTCACTTTCTCCCCTGTCACCTTCCTGCATGTCATGTTTCCTGTTGTTCTTTCTCCATTTGTTTTCCTTGCAATCACCCTCCCTCCACTCTCCATCCCCTTCACAATATCCGTTAGCCTAGCTAACTCTGCTGTCAGACAGTCCACTTTCCAACACCCTAAACATTGGAACGTAAACCCTTCCTCCGTTGTCTCTGACCAAGTTTTTCCGCACCCTGATACGACAAAATCCACCAAGCTGTGGCAGTGGTTACACACCAAGTGCCTCCTTGCCTTCACTTGCCGCTTGCAAGGTGCCATATTACGATTTGTCAAAATCAATTCTTAGTTTATACCAACTTAGTCTTTAGAAAGAGTGTATGTTTATTGTGTACAGCAACTGCAGCACACTTTATATATATACGGTCAATAGTTGTCCAGATAAATCATTGAGACAGTCTCAAGGTCTTGTGTCCTGGCTGTAGATGAATTCCAATGTCTCTACTGACGTTCTATTATTATTGTTGTTGATGATAATATTGGCTTCACTGTTTTGTTGTTTTCCTATGCTCTCATCCAGTGTGCATAGTCTAGGGTTGTTAATCTGTGACATTTTAAACATAAAGCAGTGCTATGTACGTACAGGAACCGCAGTGGGTTTCTGCCGTGCACTAGCATAACTGTCACCAGCCCATGTTAACTTCGTGGTATCATGTGTCAACTGACAGCGACCAAGTGATCTTGTTCTACCAGTGTGTTCTATTTATATCTATATTGTGGATAATGTTTTCTTAGGCAATGGCTACTTGCTAACCACTCACATACAAATGCCCATTGTTAGTTGTTCTTATGTGGAATAAGATTAAAGTTTAGGGACGCACGAGCGCGCACACATGCGCACACACCCAAGCATGCATGCATACATACATACATACACACACATACATACATACATACATACATACATACATACATACATACATACATACATACATACATACATACATACATACATACATACATACATACATACATACATACATGCATGCATGCATGCATGCATGCATGCATGCATGCATGCATACACGCAGTGATGCATGCACGGTCGGACGCAAAGACGGACGCAGGGGCTTATGAACGGTTGCACGGACGCACGCACGAATATAAAAGCACTGACCCCTCGCAGATGAAAGCGCGCTTGCATACGCACGCACGCACGCACGCACGCACGCCGCACGTACTATGTATGGTCTATTTAAATAATTATGTTTCAGCATCGTTTCTACCAATGTCGATGGAACAAACCGATCACTGTGCAGTGATAGTGGCCCTGGAATTCGTTTGGAATCACATAATTGTATCTGCGCACGCAGTTACCTCGAACTGGACCGGAACGTTTCTAAAACAACATCTCTGTAAAAAGTACCTTGCGATATAAGACACTGCGCGGACAAGTGCAAACAGATACGACCAGGACACAAGGACGTGATCCTCGTCGAACCAAACTATCTCACATAGAGGAGATTCATGATGGCCGTGGATGTCTTACTTTTTGCGATATTCGCGAGTCTTTTCTTCGGTAGCCCGGCCGGTGAGTGGAGGTGTACATGCAGTCATGTCTTGTTACAAGCAAGCACGCGCACGCGCACGCGCACGCGCACGCGCACGCGCACGCGCACGCGCACGCGCACGCGCACGCGCACGCGCACGCGCACGCGCACGCGCACGCGCACGCACGCACACACACACACCGGTGTGATTAACGTCTCAATCTCAATCGCTGTTTTACTCACTCACACTCACTCACTCACGCACTCACTCTCTTTCTCTCTCTCTCTCTCTCTCTCTCTCTCTCTCTCTCTCTCTCTCTCTCTCTCTCTCTCTCTCTCTCTCTCTCTCTCTCTCTCTCTCTCTGCTCTCTCTTCTTCTGTCTCTCTGTCTCTCTGTCTCTCTGTCTCTCTGTCTCTGTCTCTGTCTCTGTCTCTGTCTCTGTCTCTGTCTCTGTCTCTGTCTCTGTCTCTGCCCCTGCCCCTGTCTCTGTCTCTGCCCCTGCCCCTGCCCCTGCCCCTGCCCCTGCCCCTGCCCCTGCCCCTGCCCCTGCCCCTGCCCCTGCCCCTGCCCCTGCCCCTGCCCCTGCCCCTGCCCCTGCCCCTGCCCCTGCCCCTGCCCCTGCCCCTGCCCCTGCCCCTGCCCCTGCCCCTGCCCCTGCCCCTGCCCCTGCCCCTGCCCCTGCCCCTGCCCCTGCCCCTGCCCCTGCCCTCCCTGCCCCTGCCCCTGCCCCTGCCCCTGCCCCTGCCCCTGCCCCTGCCCCTGCCCCTGCCCCTGCCCCTGCCCCTGCCCCTGCCCTGCCCCTGCCCCTGCCCCTGCCCCTGCCCCTGCCCCTGCCCCTGCCCCTGCCCCTGCCCCTGCCCCTGCCCCTGCCCCTGCCCCTGCCCCTGCCCCTGCCCCTGCCCCTGCCCTGCCCCTGCCCCTGCCCTGCCCCTGCCCCTGCCCCTGCCCCTGCCCCTGCCCCTGCCCCTGCCCCTGCCCCTGTCTCTCTTCTTGATTAACAGACGGTTTGCATATTTTGTTTACGGATCTCTTATCGTACTCTACATGTTGTAACACATAGCGTAACAAATGCTCCTTGTTTAGTTTTTATTACACAGGAAAAGGTTATTCTATACGTTTACTTTATGGTGCCAAAAGACTCGATCATTCAAAAATATATTTCCCCACAATCAACACATTCTTATAGTACTAGACTTCGTCAAACTATGAAGTGCTATAATTATGTTTAAGGTATTTCGCTATTCGTTTCCAATGCATGTACACGAGTTGTATGAATTAGTGTATTCATCCAGACATAAGTGTACATTTATACAAAACGATGCACGTACTGTAAGATGTGTAACATGCACTAACGAGCTTCTCGGTTGCCGCAACATCGCTTCCTGCCAGTGTTAAATCAGAAGGTAATATAGTTTCATTCCGCCGACGTCTAAAACCTATCTCTTTAATGCTGCCTATCCTCCTTAGCCTCCTAGCTTCTTCATCCATCCATTGACGACTCACGCATTGTTTTACGATTACGAGTTTGCTTAATCCCTTGGTTTTGTCGCGCCACTGAGCTTGATCTTCAAGGATATTGGCGCAAAATAAGTCATTATTATTATTATTATAAGTATTTATGTTAAATGAGTCCAACTTTGGGAACTCCCTCGACAGTTTATAAAGTACAGTAACATATTGTATGATGACAATGACTATACTGATAATTACACAAATATCAATACCAATCTCACTAGTATCATTTATGTACTTAAATCTATCTACGGCGGACACTAGGTGTGGAAAATTAAATTTCTTTATATATTGATGAACGCCATCTTTAAACATGGCGGACGTGAAATCCGGATAAGCAAATAAAAATCATATTTGAAATCTTTGTTCCATAATACATACTTTCTGCATACAACAATTATCTCTCGACGTGATGCGGTTTATTAAAATACGGAAAATGGATTTGGCGACTATTTTAAAGGCGGTCACCAAGCCAGTCAGCTGCCACGCAACAAATCATAACTATACAATACCACCCCGTCTGGTACCAATGAGTGAGTGGACAGGCCTTGGCCCATGGACTAAATACGAACATAATTGATTTGGCACTAGTGAAACCACTTCCATTATGCATGATTAATTTATTTAACTATATCAATTTTACCACAATATCCGCACTGAAACAGATGTATGTATATGCTTAATTGGTAGGTACTATATGCATGGTGTACATGACAAATGTTATGTCACAACGATGGTTGCGGGGGTAAAACGCGTACCCTGTGTGTATTGCCCCTTATAATAAGCATATTGCCTACTATATTTACATTTTTTTAGAATGCATACATCTTGAAAATTGATAGTTATAAGACTTTTGAATACTCGCTCTTTTAATAAAGTGTAACAGCCTCTTAAGCTGTTTTTTGTCGAATAAGCTTTATTTATTATTATTATTCAATTTCACACTTCAGATGATCGTGTATTCCCAGCCCTACCTTACTAGTAATAGACCTTTCTTTTATTAGTATTATTTTTAATTATTACCATCATTACTATTACTATTATTAATATTACCATTTAATAAAATGGCGATAATTTAGAGTTTGATGAAGGTCAATAATGGAACCGTTGACATCACTATCCACCAAGCTATCTAGCAACGTTAACAGAATTGCTCTATGTGACATAGTTTTTGAGATATGGTGACATTTGTCTTGACGACCGCCATCTTTAAAAATGGCAGAAGTGTATATCGGAGGAGTCCAAAAATACAATATTTGAAATCCTTGTCCCCTAGAACATAGACATACATACCATAATTATTGTTATATATGACGTAGTTGTTAAGGTACGGGGAAATATAATTTGGCGGCCATCTTTAAAAATGGCCATCCCCGCGTTATGCCCAGTTTTTGAAATTTCCACCTAGTAGAATGTTAAAGCCATATGTATATATTACTCAAATCAACAGTCAAACTTTATCAAGTACGAAATGTCTACGGGCCTATAGGGCAGGTCCTGGACTACATTATTAACGTTGCTTGTAGACGGACAGCCATGGTTTGGATGTGGATATTACGTCGATTTCGACGAGAAATGCAAAGAAGAACTTGGGGGTACGTGCCTTGCCACGTCAAAGTGTAGCGGTACATACAGGACTGTTGTTGGACGATGCAACGAAATGGACGAGCAATGTTGTGTCCCGAACAGCAATCTGTGTGTGAAAGTACACAAGGGATTCTGGTAAGGCACTGCCTGTTTATTGTCGTTGAACCTTATATATCATCAATATCAGCATCATCTTTTTGCAGCCATAGTGTCCCGTGGTTGGGCGAAGGCCTCAGCATATAGTTTCCACATCTGCCTATCTTGCGCTATCCTCTGCCAGACGGTACCCTTCCAGTAGTCGCCTAGTTCGTCTCTCCAACGTCTTGTGAGTCTTCCTCTAGGTCTTTCCCTTTCGTAGGGTTTCCAGGTGGTGATACGCAATGTCCATCGATTATCTCGTATCCTGCTGACGTGCCCTGCCCAGGTCCACTTCCGTCTTCTGACTTGTTCAATCTCGGCTGTGATCTTTGTTTTTCTCATACCCAGATGTGTTTTTTCTGTTCCAGTATGTGATGTTTAACATACTCATTTACAACTTTGTTTTTGCGGCTGCTAGCTTGTTCTTAGCTGAAGTGGTGAGTGCCTATATTTCCGCGCCGTATGTCATTGCTGGAAGTACGCATGAGGTGTAGACTTGTCTCTATAAGCATGTTCCTATGTTACACTTGAAGATGTTGCGATGCTTGGCGAACACTATCCACCCGGCCGTGATTATTCTTTAGAATCTCTTTGTCATGTCTTTTTCTCTGGTGCTGTAGCTCTGTCCCTGGTATATGAAGTGATCAACGTTCTCGATCTGAGTGTTGTTGTCATATATTGGTGTGTTGTTTTCCACCATCACCTTTGTTTTCGACTTGTTCATCTTCAGACCCTGATTTTCACATTCACCAGCTAATTCCTGTATCATTTGTTGTAGCTCATGTGGTGTATTAGCGCATATGAGTATATCGTCGGCGAAGGGTTTTCCAAATCATTAGTCGGAATATGCTTTCGAATACTGCCGTAAACCACTTGGGCGATATGATATCTCCCTGTCGTACTCCTCTCCGGATGTTAGATAGACTGTCATCGAACTATAAAGTGTAGATTTCCTTCAGGAGGTCGATGTACACATCTTCTATCCCCTGTTCTTGAAGCGAGGTCAGTATTGCTTGAGTTTGCACTGAGCTGAAGGCTTTCTCGTAGTCGACGAATGCGATGCAGAGTGGGGTATTATATTCTCTGCACTTCTCCATCACCGACGTGGATGTGGTCTGTCGTTGAGTATCTGTTTCTGAATCCAGCTTGCTCTCGTGGCTGGTTTTCGTCGAGTGTCTTCTCTAGCCATTTCGTTAGTACTTTCGTGAGTACTTTATAGATGTTTGATAGTAGACATATCGGTCTGTAATTCTTGAATTCTTTCCCTTTTTGAAAATTAACATCATCTTAGTATTCTTCCACGCTGTAGGTATTCGTCTTTCTTATAAACATTTAGTGTACAGCTTAGCAGGTGTCTTCGAGATGGTATCTTCTCCAGCTTTAAATTTCTTCGATGTTTATATGGTCGTTGCCTGTTGCTATCCCATTCTTCATATATCGTAGTGCTGCTTTCATCTCCCATGGTGCTATCTCTGGTACTTTGTTTGGGTCAGTGTGGATTATGGTACTCTGTTCACTGTCATATAGCTCGGTGTAGAATTCCACTATTCTTTCTATGATCCTGTCTTGATCACGGATTTCTCTACCCTGCTTGTCCAGGAATATGATCAATCTGTCTTGGCCTAGCTTCTGCGTTCTTCGGACTTTCTACAGACTCTTTGATGCCGTGATCGTTTCTCGTATGATCTCTTGGTTATATTTCCTGATGTCCTATCTTGCTTTCTTCTTGATGGTCTTGCATATTTCTACGTACTCTATTATTTGTTTACTATCGCCGTTTTTCGCCATTTCTCGTCGTTTCGTGATCAGGGCTCGTGTTGGTAATGATGTCCTCGATTTCTGTGGCTTGTTGATTGCCTTAGCTACTCTTGACGCGCTTTCTGGGGTCATGTCTGTGATGGTTTCACGCATGGTGTCGATGTCGTCTAGATATTGTAGTGTCTCGAATCGGTTTCTCAATTCGAGTTGGAATTCGATCTTCTATGACTGTATTTGTCATTCATTGTTTCCTTTCTACGTCCACGCCCAGTTTAGTGTTGCTTATAGCCATTCTGTGGTTACTTCAAATGTTGTCGTGGTTCAATGTTAACTTGGTTGATGACTGTTACGTCTGTGACGCTGTCTGGCCTGTTTGTTAGGATGTAGTCAATTTCGGTTTTCGTTACACCGTTTGGGCTTTTAAATATCCATCTCCTCCCTACTTTCTTCTGGAACATGGTATTCATGATTTTGTACTTTCTTGATGTTGTCCATTCTACCAAGGTGTTTCCTCTTTCGTGTCTAAATTCGAGTAAATTTGCCCGTTGCCATTTCCATAGGGTTTGTTCTTTTCCCTATTTGAGCATTGAAGTCTCCCATCACTATCGTGTAGTGGTTTGGTTTCCCTAAAGTCTCATCGATGTCGATGTAGAAGCTATTTATATCTTCTTCTGAGAATGATGATGTTGGTGCATATAGTTGCACTATCTTTAGTTTTGTAGCGCGTTGTTATGCACAGAACAAGTTCTGCTCCTCTGGGGCTGATGCTGTATACCTTCACTATAATTACGGTCTTTCCATTTTCTGTTGATGAGAAAGCCTACTCATGCTTTGCCATTGTTTGCC
>JAODUO010000761.1:72500-130000 GCA_025642075.2 Ridgeia piscesae | reverse complement strand
TGATGAGTAAGATGATAATGAACATGATGATGATGAGTAAGATGAAAAGTGAACATGATGATGATGAGTAAGATGATAATGAACATGATGATGATGAGTAAGATGATAATGAACATGATGATGATGAGTAAGATGATAATGAACATGATGATGGTGAGTAAGATGATAATGAACAACATGATGATGAGTAAGATGATAATGAACAACACGGTGATGAGTAAGATGATAATGAACAACACGGTGATGAGTAAGATGATAATGAACAACACGGTGATGAGTAAGATGATAATGAACATGATGATGATGAGTAAGATGATAATGAACATGATGATGATGAGTAAGATGATAGTGAACATGATGATGATGAGTAAGATGATAATGAACAAGATGATGATGAATAAGATGATAATGAACAAGATGATGATGAGTAAGATGATAATGAACAAGATGATGATGAGTAAGATGATAATGAACAAGATGATGATGAATAAGATGATAATGAACATGATGATGATGAGTAAGATGATAATGAACATGATGATGATGAGTAAGATGATAATGAACAACGATGATGAGTAAGATGATAATGAACATGATGATGATGAATAAGATGATAATGAGCAAGGATACACAACTGATTCAGACGCTGGAAGAGGTGGAGAAGCAAGTCATTGAAAAAGAAATACGTATGGACCTGCTTCAGAGTCGGCATTCAACTGTGACAAGGGTCAGTCTGCCCGACGTTGCTACAATCATCCTTGATCATTCGGTGCTTCGGAGACGTCATATCGCGGACGAGTCACTCAGCGAAGGAGACCGTCTTCACTGACACTGACTGTACAGTAATAAATGTTCCTACACAACTTTAGTATCGATTTTACTGTGGTATATCGTGATATCATAGCACAGGCATAATGCAATCAGTTCGGTTAAATACAATTGCTAAAGCAATTGCAATGGTGTATACAAATTTTATTATCATACTATAAATTGTTCTGCATAATGAAATTGTAAGATGAAATAAAATATGGCATTATATGCATTGACTTTAAGCGCCTCCGAATGGATACCAGCGCCTCCGAATGGATATTTCTAGATTTATGGCGCTTTATAAATGTTCTTCTTATTATTACTTTAATCCGGCATGCGACTTTCATGGGCATATATCACATTATAAGGCGGTCACTACAGCGTTTATTAGGCGAAATCATTATTACAACTTGTTTTGTAAAGACTTCACAAGTTAGTGTGCTGACCTTGCTTGATCTGTCAGCTGCTTTTGATACGTCGATCACAATCCTCGTGGGTCGTTTGTCTTTGTGGTATGGAGTAGCTAGTTCTGCTTTAAATTGGTTTACATCTTATCTAAGTGATATACGCCAGAAAGTTAAGATTTGGGATTGTTTTCGTCGCCGCTCAATACTTCATGTGGTGTTACTCAGGGTTCAGTCGAGTAACCGGTACTTTTTGCACTGTGCACAACTCCATTCAGTTCAGTTATTAGTAGTCATCATTTGAGTTACTATCCATGCAGCAGGTTAGAAATAGAATGTTTATTGACTTTGAGATTGGTTAACCCTTTTGCATCTCTGAGCTTGGTTTCCACATATTTTGGCGCTATATTCCTTATCGTATCATTGTGATTATTATTGATATTACGTTGTTCACGCACAATCACCACCAGACAGGCACCTACTACACACCACACTTACACACAACACACAACACATACACACATACACACATACGCACACACGCACACACACACACACACGCACACACACACACACGCACACGCACACAGCACACGCACACACACACACACACGCACACGCACACGCACACACACACACACGCACACGCCACGCACACGCACACGCACACGCACACGCACACGCACACGCACACGCACACGCACACGCACACGCACACACACACCACACGCACACGCACACGCACACCACACGCACACACACACACACACACACACACACACACACACACACACACCATCATTTGTGGATTCCACGCCTACCAAATACAACATAGTATCGTTTAGCATAACACGTAAACACTTTTGTAATTAACAATTCCTTGTACTGAATAATGCGTTTTCGGTTACATCATCCAACGTGCTACGGCCAGCGTTTTCAGATAAGCCGAGACGTTTGACACGTTGGACTCTGAAGCCGGTCCGAGATAGCGATGGTCGTTGAACTATTTGGTCGGTTTTTTACCTACATTTTGTCGGCGCGGAAATCGTATGCGCAGTGTTGAACGAGAGAAAACAACATTTTGATAGACGACATATTTCATCAGGCTACATATACATGAAACGATTAGTGTGAAATATTTAACTATTACGTTGCGAATCGTCGCTATGGATTAAAGCTTGCTTTTGGAAATATTATCATACATTAACTGTGTTAGCAATGCATGAATGTGTGGGTCAATGTCATTGCAATTACTTAATTACTCTACATTTAGGAATGTGGGACCGACTGTTTTTCTGTTATAATATAGTTCTTATGCATTGTATGTTGATAACTATAATTATGCATGTGGTTGTGCATAGTTAAAGGGAACCAAAAAGGAAAAGTTACATGCTATGCACGTGAAAAAGTTAATGAAAACGAACTATTCTGAAGGGTAATCACATTTTTTAAGTCAGTGGTTTATTAGTAAACAAATCTAAACACTTTTCTATCAAAGTTCGTAAGTCGCCCCATTGTAACTGATGTGTGACGTAGTTGAATGTTTGGCGCAATGAGCGGCAGATCGGGCAAATCTGTATTTAAAATTCCGTTAAAATAATCGTCAGGTGGCGCTTCGCGATGTGTACATCCGCTTCGTGTACCCGTGTAGGGAAGCGAACATGATTTTCGTTCAGAAATAGCTGAATTTCGGTTGCAACGATAAGGGCCAACATTTTCAAGATAGAACTGAACGCGCTTGGTAAACCTGGTAAAGAAGACCCACCGGAAGCCGAAATGCAGAGGCGAGTAACAAGCCGAGGCGACATTGTTAAGCGGTCGAAACTCGCTGAAACTTCGAAATACTGACAGGTATGTTGATGGCCACCTCGCATTCGATCCCGGGATTCGGCGAGTTTCTACTTAGTCACAGCCATGCCGTGTATTATTCTCCAAGTCAGTGATGTAGTGTCGGATATGTTATACACAACGTGAGGTTTCCCAATTTGAAACAAATATCATATGGGGTCATGGGCATGGCTCTCCGATTTATCTCAGCCTAACTCAGACTGACAGAGTGACAGGCTCGGTCCTTCGCCCTAGCTTAAAACTGTTTTCAGGAATCAATTTCCAAATTGTCCATAACTGTGACAAAAATGCAGATTAATTGTTGTTTTTCAAATACTGGACATTATTATATTAACAGTAGCGACTGTGGCATGTTTTTGCATTATTGCCATAGCATGACCTGTGCGGCTACGAAACAGATGTGTGTCATTTATATATATATATAAATAGAACACACCAGTAGAACTATAGGGGAAAGATTAATTATCTAACTATGTGGTGTCAATATTGATTGTTCTTTTAATAGGCGTGGTATATTTAAAGGGAGGGTTTGGAGCATAATTCTGGAAGGCTAAATAAAGAAAGAAAATCACCACCCATGTTCTTTATGAAATCGACTTCATGCTGAATAATAAAGTTATTGTTTAGCTGAAATATATGTACAGTGGAATGTCTCTACTAAAAATAACCATTTGAACTGGGTAAAAGTAACACAACTAGCAGAACAAATATTCTAAACTTTAACATATGTGGATATATTTATGAATATTCTGCGGTGGTCTTAATTGCAATGCAATTTTGTTGTCGAGGTAACCATAATAGTGGCGAGGTAACCATAATAGTAGCTGTCAGGTTCCACATTGTGCTACTAATAGTTCTTATTCATGAAAAACTAATTTAAACATCTGGTTCAGTTTCAGATGTGCCATGATAATATTACAAATGGCCATGGATTATATATTCTGTGTTTGGAGCAGACAGTGTTTCCAAATGTAACCGGTTAGACAACTTTCACATGTATCTGCCAACAAAAATCTAAATATATGCTCATGTATTATAAACAGTGAAATGTGTTGCTCACAATTTATTGACAATGAAAATAACATTAGAGCAACCAGTACACCAAGCAAACTAACATGATACAACATTTATATAATACAAATGATATTTCATACAATGAAAACACCACACATTATTCTATAGTAGAAATATACCCAACAATTCATGTTTAACAGTAACTGATGTAGGATCATTCTAGAACATTTCGAGTAGCATGCCCAGTTGTCTACTATGGCAGAACTAAAAAAAGTTCCAATGATTTTATAAAAACACAACATGTATTTTACAATGATAATGGATTGAGTTACCTCCAATTTCATATGTCACCTGTCAACACAGTTCTTATATAGTGCAGTATCCAATCCTCAAACATGGGGTCAAATACATTTGTATTTGAAAGTATTTAAATACTTTTAAGTATCTGTAATTGATGTTTAGGAATAAAAAGTATTTGGATCCCTCAAGAGTATTTGTATTTAAATAAATTTCAATGTGTTTGACCCAATGTCTGCTTAGCATTGTCCTTGTCAAAGTGCTTTACACTTTACTCCCTGGCAGACCTACATAATTAAACACCATCTCATGACTGTGGGAAGCATCCAGCCAAGCTGTAATTATTTAATCAAGACGGTTTGTGTACAAATATCCACCATTGTCTATAGCCAGTTACTTGTTTACACAGCTGAGTGAATTGGAGCAATGACGGGTGAACAGACTTGCCCAATGTTCGACACAGCACCACATGGATTCGTTCTCGTAGTTGAGAGTCTGAAGCCGAGTCCAAAGCTTTAAACTACTGCGCCACTATAAATAGTTTATATATTTATTTAGGCCTTATTTTATTTCAGGTGTCCAAGTCAGCCATATACAGACAGTTTTACCTGGTTGATCCATGGCAGGCTTGGTCGAAGGGTACAGAGAGTCATACCAGTGTATACCAGCCATAAGATGGAACTTATGTGCTCTCAGCGGAGAACAAGATATGGGATAACACTCAGCACTTGTTGACTGCTGCCCTTACAAATTATCAGTTGATTTGTAAATAAGCAGTTGGATTGATTATGAACAAATCAACTGACTCTTGACACCAGCAGATCTTGTTTCATTAGCTTGGGCATATCTGTACCAAGGACTGCAATTCCGACATGGACAGTCATTGTGGGCAGCGGCCAGAGTTCTGACAAAGATGTAATTCACCATTCACTCTTTCTGTCTGTCATGGGCTGGTGGATCTGCAGGTAAACATACAGCTGTAGTGTCTTCCGCAGCTCCAATGACCAGAAAACAGCCATGTTGTCAGGGTTCGCTAGGATGTGGCCGGACGTTCTTGCTAGAGCCATGGTTCCATCCCTATAAATAAAGAGAACATGCTGTAGTGCTAAATATTGACTGTGTTGAATTTACTATGTTTTTGTATGAAAAAAGATCATTCAATGTGCGCCAAATAAGCAGCATATATGTTACAGTGTAATAGTGAACAGTGTCCTTTACTTTGGTGCAGTGTGTTGGGAGTGGAAATATCAACAACCAGGACAGGATTAGGCTAGATACATTTATCAAGAAAGCAAATGGGACTGTAAGGATGGAACGGGTCATGGATAGAGTACAGAAGTTTTCTGGCAGATGACATACACTCACTAAGATCTTAATTTGACAGCAGACAGGAGTGACAGATACTGAGCTGCATGCACTAGAACTGCATTCATATTATTGCACAGTGCTTGCACAGACAGATAGATGATGATGCTGCTCCAGCTGCTGTCTTCATTGAATAGAGATGTGTGTATGTTTGTATGGTGATACATATTACATAAACTAAGGTATGATAACTGATTGCATGATCACTTAGTGTTTATGTACTAGAGTTGACAGTGCTCAGTCATGCAATTTCCTAATGTTGGTAAACGTGGTATTGAATAAATAATTGATTAATAATACTGCGTCTTACAAACATTTCACTCCACTATGACATTCCTCTCACAAAATGACCACAGTAGCATTTATCGCTACATTGTTTGTGTCATGTTGTATCTTATATTAAGTGCTTTAATTTATATTATCCAATAAACACAAACGTTGGCACCTCAAAATATTAAACGAACAGGAATATCTATGACAATGTATATTGTTAACTGGCAAAATGTCATATTGAGACATCACGCCAATGTGCATGGTGGATCATCTGACCACATTGGATTAAATTATTGTTGAATTAGATTAGTGATTTGCACGACACAGTGGATGAGGATAGATCATTCCACTCATTGTGGTGGTGAAGAAACTGGTGTTTACCTGAAGATCTAGTGTTGTATTGGATAGAGTGATCTTGTGGGATATCTACAAGTCCACGTTCCATCTAGTATATTATGCTAGTCTGTTAATGTTTCTTCTTGTTTGCTCAGTGTGTCCCCAATGTTTCAAGAAACTACCAATAAAGACAATATTGCAAATTTGCAAAGTGATTTTTTACAGTACATAAGTTAGGTCTCATCATAGCTAATTAGTCATCCTTTACTGTAAGCCTGTAACATGTCCTAGTATCAATGTTGTATGAGTATCTGAACTGATACAGCACACATAATTTTTAATTTGTTCTATCACTGAACAAATAACATGATTGAAAACAACATTCGCAATGCTATTTTTTAATGTTTGAATAATATATTTACTGAAAAATATAGCAGTCATGTTGGCACTTTCAGAGCGGTCAACCTGAAAATAGGAACTGCATGCGTAGCTACGAAATTCGAAAGGCAGTACTTTTGAAGACTTATTTAGCAAATGATATCAAAGTGCCTATATTATCTTTCATGCGAATTGACTATGACGTCTATGATCTGGCTTGCATTCAGCTGTTTTTTTGTGTTATGGTCATGTAGCTTTACCTTATTTTTATGCCTTTGTTCATGCAAACGTGATATATACCATTCAAAGTAGGATAAAATAAAATTAACAATAATGAATAACAATATCGGACGGCCTAACTCGCTTGGACCTAGTTAGCGGCTCCATGATCCCATGTACATACCTTCTAGACCGTTAACTGTGGTGGACGTTTATGAACAATATCAGAATCTACATAAGTCATCACGACAGACATCGCAATGTGTCTAATGGTACAAGATTTAATAATTTAGATACAGGAGATTTAATAATATTTACTAACCTTTTTGCGCGCTTTGATGACTTGGCTACGGCGACGGAAGGATTCGACCGGTAACCCGTTTCTACGACTATCGTTGGTGATTAAATATCGCGCTAATATCGTTTGCACAGCTCCATACTTCAAAACGCGACGTTTCTGCGGATCTTGACCCAGTATATACGGTGAGAAACATCCTATTCGAAGCAACGTTCTTCGAACGGATGTCCTTCTTCGAAGTTCGCGTATCTTACAACATTGTGTTTACAACGGCGATAGCATTGACGCACGCAATCGGACACGTGACTTTAAGGCCGGTTCTGCGTGCTGAGTGGACAGACATTGGTTAGACAACAGGAAGAAGCGCATCATGGACGCCTCTATGAAGCCGATGAATTCAGTAAAATTATCCACTTTGGAATAATTTTACTAATAAACCACTGACGTTAAAAATGTGATTACCGTTCAGAATGGTTGCTTTTTATTAGCTCTTTCACGTGCATTGCACTTAATATTTCCCTTTTGGTTCCCTTTAAGCTCGATTAAACGTTGTAGGCTGCATGCATCAAATAATTGTTTAATAATAACAAATAATGAATTTACTCAGCTAATATATGGATATTATTATTAGGATATTGTAATTACAATACTGATTACAATCTATAGATTCACCGTCTGATGGCGTTTGTTTTGGGCTGACAACTGAATTGAAGTAGATAGACTATTATTACGCACATGTATTATTCATGGATGAATGTGTACAATTTATAAAAGAAATAACATGATCCGGTCAAGCTGCACCATCCAACGACCGAATATTTCAGTGAGCTTGCTGGGAGAGGTACACATAACTCAATATGACCCATTTAGCGCACCGCGCACGCGTACAATTGACAATCGACCATACATTTCAAGACGAAATGTTTCGGAACAGCAAGAGGAAACACAACGGTTGTCCAATATCAACTTCTCACAGACAGGAGAATCTTAATCGCCAGTTCGCATGCTGCCCGCGTCCGTTTCGGTGTGTCCGTTCGTGTCAACAGTGGTGTAGGTGGACACACCTGGTACTGTACTGACCACATTCGTTAATCGAAGTGCAAAGTTGCCTCTTTGTCGGGCAATTCAGTGTGGCGCTGAAGACAGATGCTTGCGTCTGCATAAATTATCCCACGCTTCCTTTACACATTCTTCATCACCAAATGCTGCGTTGAGGTGATCAGATATGTTGACGTGTCCTTAGTTGACTTTGCCATCCCACTACACAGTTTCTTGGCAAGTCATAGAGTAGACGGGAGGCTGTGTGATATGTAATGTGACGCTAAGCAAGAAATATGTCGGTATTATGCTCATTGTTACTGGATCCTTCAAAGGTTGTATTGACCTCAAAATAGCGAGGCGTAGCAATAGTTTATTTTGAATGTTCCATCTACATAATGTTTGGAAACTACGCCGAGAAGACAGTCTGGTGACTTAGCCGGCTTTTGAATATTAGCCGTGTGGGGCTAATCAATGCTGCCACCTCACGGATACTGGTTACTCCTGCCGTAATTCCTATTTTAGAAACAATTGCAAATTTGTATTTCTATTTGTTTTTGTGTTAGTATAAGTTTAATTTTGAATAGTTTTTTAAATACAAATTATCTGATAAAAAAGTTTCGTTATTAAATTTGTTATTTCAAATTCGGCCTGAGAACCAATCAGCGTCTCTACTCTAATCTGGGGAAGGCCGCCCTGGCGGTTACAACTGCAGCCCATTAATTCCCCAGGAGGAGTTGAGGGGCTTAAAAGTGCTGCCACCTCACGGAGCCTAGAACGAGGTATGTATTATTTCGCCTACGGGCGTAAATGTCACAGCAGAAACCTCCATTGTGAGTTATATAGGTTTCCACCCAACAAAAAACGTACTTTGAAGCCACTTACGGACAATCAGTTATGTATGGTCTCATTAAATATTGCTCAAAACAGATCGGACACGATAATCACTTGCATGCCATATTGTAATGTTGTTGACACAGACAAATTTCCTGATCACGTGGGCAAAAACAGTCTATCTGGAATTATACACACATGTGTGATTGTATGGTTTGATCTCACTGAATACAAAATATAACATCGCCTATGGAATATTGTATTATGAATCTGTCAGAGTAGTCTTAATTAAATAAGTATCGTTACAGGTCAGCGGTCACAGTTTCATCGTCCAGTGTCGAGGTTTTGAGAACCAAACTTTGTGTGCGCGTGCGTGATTACGTGCAAGCGTGCGTGTGTGTCTGCGTTTTATTTCAAACTGACGCGCTTATCCCATATCGGTTCAAGGCTATTAAACATCTCTGGACACGTCGACAGCGAGTCATACTTGCGCGGTAGGGTTCATTTTGATTAGTTACGTAGTCTCGCTTAACCAACTCTCGCTCGGCTGCGTGACTTCGTAGAGAAGTTAGTCTGGCGAAACGGATGTAATGTCACTGCTCGGACCAGAGCTAGCTGTGGTCGATCTCCGACCAAGCCGTCAGATGGATCACTGTTTTCGATTAGTTCACACGTTTACGTGTATAATAATAATAATAATAATAGTACGGATCATTTTTACAACGAAATTAAGATATTATATATTATATATATATATATATATATATATATATATATATATATATACAAAATAATATACATATATATATATATATACATATACATATACATATACATATACATATACATATACATATACATATACATATACATATACATATACATATAATAAAAAGTAGAAAATAAAACAAATGATATGAAAACTAATAACGAATTCTTGTCAGTTCTACTTATTTTGTGTGTGACCTGTTTCAGTATAATTAAACATTTTAATAATATTTCTAGTCTACTATTATCTTATCAAAAGTGTATCCTTATTATAATTTGTTATTTCAAAGACGACCTGAGAGCCAGTCATCATCTCTACCATGTTTCGGGATAAGGCCGCCCTAGCGTTCACAAAGGCAGAACATAAATTGCCCAGGCCGTAGTGAACACCGACCTATACAAAAATTAACATAGAGCGCAATGGCTCAGGGGTAGAGCTACGAGAACCCGGGTTTGAATCCTGTGCTGCGGTGTTAAGTTTTTG
Organism: Ridgeia piscesae; assembly: GCA_025642075.2. NCBI lineage: Eukaryota > Metazoa > Annelida > Polychaeta > Sabellida > Siboglinidae > Ridgeia > Ridgeia piscesae. The sequence goes on along the minus strand of JAODUO010000761.1, from coordinate 119,634 downwards.
TGTGCAAGTTTGTTCACTCTACATTGCTCCAGTTCACTCAGCTGTATAAATGAGTACATGGCTACTGATATCTGCACGAGCAGCCTTCGCGCATTAATTGTAGCATATGGCTGGATGCTTCCCAGAGAAGTTCAGATGGTGTCCGAGTGAACAGGTCTGTCAGGGAAGTAACGTATAAAGCGCGTTGAACGGTCCTTTGGACTGGATACTGCGCTATATAAGAACTTGCCTTTTTGCCTTTTTATTGTTCTATAGCGATCAGTGGTTGCGATGGGCTTCGAAATGGCAGACTCTTCACGGTGCCTGGGTAACCGAGGCTACTAGTTATCAAGAAACTACAGCGCCTCCTGGTGCAAGGGGATTTAATCGGTAGTGGCTTTTTGCTAACCACTCACGCCCATTTTGGTTGCTCTTATGTAGAATACGGTTTAGAGTTAGGTTTAGGTTTGGGTTAAGGTTAGGGTAAGGATGAAGGTACTTTTGACAAGATTGACATTAGGTGCTTTACATGCATTTAATGGGCACTTGTACGTGGATGTTTAGCAAGAATCCACTACCGATATAATCGCTACACCTCTGGCGGTAAATGTACAAACCATAACATGGCTGGCTTCCATCCCGCTGTGTGGCGCTACTGTTACGGATTTTGGTGGTTTAATAATACTCCCTCCACTGTATCCTGGAACATGTTTGTGTCCGCTACACATGTTGATGTACTTCCAAGCACAGTGTAATTCATAGTATACATGTATAATTTAAATTAAAAATAGCACTCCATGAAGGAATAGTATTTAGCAGCTAGTTTAAGAACGCGGTTAACACGTGACATATAAGACAAAGGTTACAGGACATTTAAATATATATAATTATATGTTTCGGATACAAATTTTCTAAGAAACGTTGCTCTGTATAAAACTATCTATTTTCATTATTTTTAATTTACCGAAACTAGTCGTTCGCTAGTTTAGGAGTTGGCCATTCGAGAAGCTATTTAAAAAGTAAAATAAAATAAATATTCGAAACTATGTGCAACTTTACTTCTATCGTCACACACGCACACACACGCACGCACGCACGCACGCACGCACACACGCACGCACGCACGCACACACACACACACACACGCACGCACGCCGCATCCACACATACACATATACCTCACACACCACACACACCACACACACACCACACACATCACACAAACACACACAAACACACACAAACACACACAAACACACACAAACACACACAAACACACACAAACACACACAAACACACATACACACGCACACACACGCACGCCGCATCCACACATATACCTCACACACCACACACACAAACACACACCACACACATCACACAAACACACACAAACACACACAAACACACACACACACACAAACACACACAAACACACACAAACACACACAAACACACACAAACACAAACACACACAACACACACAACACACACACACACACACACACACACACACACACACACACACACACACACAAATCTGTTGTATAAATACCCATGCGCAAATACATCGACCTTACAGTAGGTCACATTTCATACAGAACGTTGCATTATCATCCCCAGTGAACGCCCGCTATATACGGAACGTGTTAGAACACGGTCAAACTGGTCAACTTCTCCCGTTCTGCTTTGCGGACGTTTATTTCGTCAAGCGTCCTTATACTAGCCAGTGTCCGCTGTGCATTATATTTGTCTTAGTAATAGCTTCTTGACAAATGTGCACATCTATGACACTTAGCCGTTTCTTGAACAGGTTCAATGCCCACCAGGAATGGTTAGTCACGGCCACGCTCAACGAAATGAGTTCAATGTGTACATAACTCGATTTACGGCGCGTGTAAACAACGCGATACGTTGGCACGCATTTAGCGGTTCAATTCGATCCACACACAAAACACCGCACGGTACAGGGGGCGTGCTAAATACACGTTCTTTAGAAGCGGCAGGATTCTACTTAAATCTATTATTTAGTTCCCGCGCGTTGAGTTTTTGGTTGGAACACGTTTATGGCGGGATTAACACTTTACAAACAGCACAACTTAATCACCGCAAACCCATGCGCCCGGATATATTTACCGACTGCGTTTCGGCGATGTTGGGTATTTTTGCATCTTGTAAGGGGTTGTGGACCCCTGCCGTCGATTTGGTGTCAGCATATACCTTGATCCCAATAAAGTCGCTTGTGTCTACTTTCGGGGGTAATTCGGGAAATATAATATTTTATATGTAATTTACGTAGAGTGTTTAGAGAGGCGTGGACCCTTCCCTCTAGTTGCTAAACTGCGTGAATATTTGACTTAAGTAGTCCGAAATCATTGTTGTCGCATTTTATTTTACAACGTCTGCCTAGTTTATATGTTGTATCAGTCCATACTTCGCAAAGGCCAAAGCCGTGTTTGGCATTGGTGCGTGGGTTTGCGATACTGAGGTCTCAGTGAACATACAGTTCACCCGCTATGATTTACGGTGGTTTAATACTTAAGTTCTTAAGTTCTTAAGTAGCACAGTATCCAATCATCAGGATTGCTCAAGGCGCTTTACACTTTGCTCTGTTCAATCAACCACTATGACGGCGTCACTGGGAAGCATGCAGCCACGCTGCTATTAATGCGCGGAGACTATTCGTGCACACGTATGTACCATTGTACAGTGAAAGGAATTGCCCGAGGTTTTAACACGGCAGCTTAGGATTCGAACCCGTGTTTTTTTAGTCGAAAGTCTGAAGCTCTAATCACTGCGCCACTGCACTACGGGAAAGGGGGTTAATTTATTCCATTTGTTGACAATTCCTTCGAATGAAGACTTATCTGTGTGTTCTCTACTTATCTTATTCTACGTTGACAAACCGCTGCAAATTTGAACACCACCTAACAGGACGCCCCTAATTGTCTCGGCCGTGGTGGCGCCACTGTAGACATTTATTTCCTCCACGGTTCGCTATGACGACCAAACAAACATTCCCTAAGTAAGCGTAGTTTGTGACTTTGCGGACGTGTGCGACTACCGTTAAATCTACGCGCAGAGAACGCCGCGACAAACAGCGCGCTGTGTACCGCCGTTGCTAGTGACGCTGCGGTTAAGTCGACTATTTGTCGTCTCCCGTTGTTGATCGGTATCTCGGCGTGTGATTCCTGAATGCCACTAAGTACAACTGTGTGACGCCTAGAGAACGGCCCCTCTGTTTATAAAGACATTATACACATTTTAATGTGGAATTGCTTCCTTGCGCTTTTCATTGCGCACACCCCGAGTCCGTCCAACTTGTCTCCCAATCTCAATTTGCCTTATGTCATTTTACACACTTTTCATTTGTATCTGAATACGATGATACGACATTGTGTCGAAATCACTCCCACGGATAAGAGGTTTCCATAAAGTAAAAAGAGCTGCTTAATAATATGATGAGGTAAATCGCGCGCGTGCGCGTGCGCGTGCGCGTGCGCGTGCGCGTGCGCGTGCGCGTGCGCGTGCGCGTGCGCGTGCGCGTGCGCGTGCGCGTGCGCGTGCGGTGGCGTTGCAGCAGTGCAGGTGCAGTGTGCAGGTGCTGCGTGTGCGTGTGCGCGTGTGTGCGTGTGTGCGTGTGTGCGTGTGTGCGTGTGTGCTGTGTGTGCCTGTGTGCGTGTGCCTGTGTGCCTGTGTGCGTGCGTGTGTGCGTTTGATATGCAGTGAGAGTGTGCAAGTGTGCATGTGTATGTGTGTGTGTGTGTGTGTGTGTGTGTGTGTGTGTGTGTGTGTGTGTGCGTGCATGCGTGCGTGCACGCGTGTGTACGCGCACGTATGTGTTCCTGTGTGTGTGCGCGTGCGTGCGTGCTTGTGTGTTCAGATTTTTTGTTTTGGAGGAGAAAGGTGATAGTGTTTCATAAACACGTCAGTGTACTAAAATGCCATGTTCTAATGGCACTACCAGACTGTGGTGTATCAACAGCAGACGCCTCACGCACTACGTGAACCCTATCGGAGTACACATGCAGACAATACTGCAGGTGTAGCGTGAATGCAGTAATTGCCTAATTCCGTGCGCTTTGTTTGCACAGCAAACAAACTGCACTCTGTAATTTTATTAATTGGCACTTCGGTTGCCAAACTGACACTGGAATCTTATTTCGCCGGTACATAATCCAAGAGTCTTCACCAACCAAGTTACATTTACTTGCTAGTTTGGCACTCGTATGAGCCAACCGTGGGAGCAGACATTGAAGCACTTGTGCTGCGAAAGTGTGATAAGCACCTGCATTAACGCATAATCTCCTTGTTTCTCTCCACAAAGCCAGCAAATCCATTATGGTTTACAAACTTGCTCGATTATTGCACTCAGTTCTCACGATTTTATCGCCTGCCCTCGGATCCAATTATCGATGTTATCGTAACTTCGCATAATACTAACGAGATTACCGTAGCTGTGGTGAAGGAGAGACGCCGTCTCCGTGAGCGGTCGTTATTGATAGGTCGCGCTCCTAAATTCCTTTGGAGTAGCGAGCGAGACAACTGAAGTAGGCATTGTCTCTGACTTAGGAACAGTAGGGGGCAACGATTGCTGATTATCGATTAATGTTGGTATAATCATGGCGGATTCGAAGAAACTTGACGAGGATTGCTGACACCGTGAAATTTGCGTTGCCCAGGTCTTACTGATAATTATATATATATATATATATATATATATATATTATATATATATATATATATATATATATATATATATATATATATATATATATATATATATATATATATTATATATATATATATATATTAATAACAATTTTATCAATTAGTTGCAGTTTTTATTATTGATTATTGCATATATTAGAATACCAAGTTTAAATACAAAAAGTTCTTATGTGTTAGTAATACGCCCGTACGATCGATAGGTCCTGTGGTAGGCTTCGTATCTTTTATTAGCAGAATAAATATTTTATATTATTTGCATAGAACAGTTCAAAGGTGAAAAATTACCAATCTAAGACGAAAAGAAATGCGTACGCAGATGGTCACGTCAATTTTAAGGATTATGGCAACCTTGAAAATCCGATGGGATTATACATACCAAGGAAGCTGGGAAACTAATCCTCGCAGGTGCAGGAGACTAATGTTGTTCACGGTCGGATAGCTCGGTGCAGAATTCTTCCATTCGTTCAATGATCTCATCCTGATCGTGGATTATTTCTCTACCCTACTTATCGAGGAGTGTAGAGTGTAATCAGACTGTCTTGTAATCAATACACACACGCACACGCACGCATGAACGCATGAACGCATGAACGCATGAACGCATGCACGCATGCACGCACACGCACACGCACACGCACACGCACACGCACACGCACACGCACACGCACACGCACACGCACGCACACGCACACGCACACGCACACGCACACGCACACGCACACGCACACGCACACGCACACGCACACGCACACGCACACGCACACGCACACGCACACGCACACGCACACGCACACGCACACGCACACGCACACGCACACGCACACGCACACGCACACGCACACGCACACGCACACGCACACGCACACGCACACGCACACGCACGCGCACACGCACGCGCACACGACGCACACGCGCACACGCGCACACGCGCACACGCGCACACGCGCACACGCGCACACGCGCACACGCGCACACGCGCACACGCGCACACGCACACGCACACGCACACGCACACGCACACGCACACGCACACGCACGCACGCGCACACGCGCACACGCCACCACACGCACACGCACGCACACACGCACACACGCACACGCACAGCACACGCACACACGCACACACGCACACACGCACACACGCACACACGCACACACGCACACACGCACACACAGCACACACACACACACACCACACCACACACACACACACACACACACACACGTACGCAGGTTTGCGTTGGTGGGAGGGGTCTGTTTGGTAAGGCCACTTTTGCGGATGCTCAAAATACACGTTTATTCAAGCTAAAGGCACCGACAGCCTGGCTTCTGTAACAATAACTAAACCATGAACATAGCTTAAGTTGAATATTTTAGGACATGTCGCAAGACAAACCACATTATACATTCTACTCCACAGAGTCTATACAAAGCCCGCCAGTATAGTTTAGTACTCCTGAATTTGTAAAGTTGAAGTGGGAATCTTAAATATTTCGGAGTTAGCAAATTTGTGGGAATCTTTAAGACTTGCACTAACACGAATAACGTTCGCCTGTGCTGTGAGACGAGACAATTTGATACCCCCCCCGCGGTGTTGTTCGCTGTGTCAACGTTGTCATGACAACAAGCCTTGCGCGAGAGCGTTCTCCGGCCTGCTGTCAATAAACAGCGTACTCCACATTCAACTCCGTCAATTAGACGCGAGTACACGTTCACTGGTGACGCCTCGCGTCTCTGGCTAGTGGCGCGCCGCCGGTCAACGATGCGTGACCGACCCAAGATAGTGCATCTACGTGTCCAAGCTGGACCTAGTAACAGTTGTCCAATGAATCGCGAAGTAACGTGATGCAGGTGTTCTATTTTTAATATTTTATATAAACAAAGTAATTTTATACTTCTTAGTTTAGCTTAGTTTAAGAGTCGCTCCATGCCTACCAGTGATTAACAAATTTAAAATAAAAATCTGGTGAATGCGATAGGAAATATAAGACATCTAAGACTAGAAAGGCGCTATAATGAGTTTTACTATTACTATTACTACTATTATATTACCTGGTCAGGTAATTCATATGGAGTTCTAAATTGCGATTTCGAACTGAATCTTGCTGTTATTTTCATTCTCATTATACCAGGGTTATTTTAGGTAACTGCATGTCTAAATCCCGCCACAAATACCAGTGTAGGTAATAGGTATATAACTGTGCCAACGATATGTCATCTCGGTGGTCACTACGATTTCTGATTGCCGTTTATAAATACAATCTTAATGATGATATATATATATACATATATATTATATATATATATATATATATATATATATATATATATATATATATATATATATATTTACGTACCACTACACACACACACACACACACACACACACACACACACACACACACACACACACACACACACCCACCACACACACACACACACACACCACACACACACACACACACACACACACACACACACACACACCCCACACACACACACACACACACACACACACACACACACACACACACAACACACACACACACACACACACACACACACACACACACACACACACACACACACACAAATATAATATATATATATATATATATATATATATATATATATATATATATATAATTTAAATTAAATTAAATTAAATTAATTTAATTTAATTTATTATATATACCCTAAATATGTGGAGCTGTCCGTAGTTATGCTAATGCACATGCGACCTCCCACGCCCACCGACAACAATTGCCAAACCGCGACATATCGCGCTCCACAGTTGCCCTGTAATCATAGCTCGACTATTGTTCTACGACACCAGTATCACGACCTATTCATAACTGTCATTCCACGTCCAGCCCCTTCGCGTGACACTGCTTGACAACGTGCTTGTTGTTAAAGTAGTGCCGTCACGCCGGCCACAAACACCGGCGTAGGAATATGAGCGGGTCGAGTGAACCGGTCATCGTACCTTGATAAGTGGGGAGCTGGCTAGCAACCGCACTCGAGCAAAAGACACCAGAGGGAAAGGACGACCCGTCACATACTTTTTATACAACCAGCAACATGCGTGAAATCGTCCACATCCAAGCTGGCCAGTGCGGCAACCAGATCGGCGCTAAGGTGAGAGACTGAACAAAGCGGTCCGGTCACGTGTACACGAAGGACTAGATCCGTACATAGCTTTGCCGGGTGGCGAGGCCGGGTGACCCAGAAATTCTGACTCTGAAGTTTAGGCATGTTTCGTGAATCGCGATCGTGTGCCGTGTGTCAGGTTCTAGTAAACTGCCCAATGTCTGTTTTAACAAGGGAGTAATATTCACAGAAAAGAGCGACACCCGTGCTACAGTATGCGTAGTGTGTATCTGATGAAAGGCACGTATGTCTCGTCTCGGATGTCATGCGTAGGGCAGTCGGCGCTGCGTCAGGCATGTTCCTTTCGCCTCAGGTGAAGTCTGCGCGAACTCGCCTGTTATCGTAGCCTCAATTAACAGGCTTCTCTACTAACAGCGCACCCACCTATCTACGAACACATCTAATTTCTGTCGTGCAAATTAACACGTTAATCATGTCATCAAAATGCAGTTCGGAACTCAAAAAATCTCCGAGCCAGGTGAATTGAGATTTACCCCAACGAGCATTGATTAATTAGTTGCCCTGAATTGCGAAGAAGCGTGTACACGGGTGCCGATGAATGGCTCCAGTGACTCGGAGACGGAGATTCGCATTCTTTGGTGTCAAGAGTCAAGTCCGATACGAACAAACCACTGGATAAGGACATGAATATAAAAGTCATGCACATTAAGATAAACGATATTTACCCGTAGCGATCACCATCGCGACGTTTACCTCCTGCAGCGAAATTCATGGTAAATATTGGAAAAAATACCCTTTATGTGACAATAAATGGTGACACCTCTGAATAAATCAATAACGTCGACCTTTGGGGGCAATAAGCTGTCGAGTCGTTCCCTTGTTACCCGGCAGTGGCCTTTAGCCTTTGTTTCGTCGCCCGGTGTTCCCTATTCAATGTTAGCAGTATTGAGGGCGTTTGTATTGGGAAAGGCGTAGAGGTTGTAAGCGGACACCGCGTGGACACAAGACATTCAAAATAAGTATCGTTGGAATCAATGCATGTGATCAGAAGGCTTCGCTTGTCTATATATGGCATTTATTGGTTGTCAAAACTACGAACCTACGTATCTCCAGCCATGTGCCGCGTTATTGTCATTGGTCACGTTGTAGTCTCATCCACAACAACTAACCTGCTACGCGATATTTCCGCTCTCTTAATTATTATCCACCATCTGTCATGATCTTCTACATGGTAATTAATGTTCTTTTGAAATACGCCACACTTCATACGTCATCATTGCTATTGCCTTCGTATTCACAGCCGTATCAAACTCGATCGTGTATCTTTCATCACTCGATCTCTGACTATGTCTTGCCTATCAGTTTTACAACCTACTGGAGAGCTTACACATTGAACGTGTTTCATTCTCACGCAGTTCTGGGAGGTGATCTCCGATGAACACGGCATCGACCCAACCGGCACATACCACGGTGACTCGGACCTTCAGCTGGAGAGAATCAACGTGTACTACAATGAGGCCACAGGTAGGAACACCACCGCACAGGCAAACATTTTGTTTGTTTCTTATCTGTATGACAGAGGGATATATTTCACATAATTTCTATGAAGCATTTGGAAACGTAAACCACACTTATTGTAGAGACGGTCAACACTATTTTTCGGTGTTCTATCTCTTAAGCAAGCACAATTATTGTGTAATTTTCCAAAGTGGCAGGTTATTATTATCAGATCCTTTTAAATTGTCCCCGCCTTATCTCACACAGAGTATGAAAACACAAATTTCAGGGGACGTTTCAGAATCCAACGTTCAAAATCAACAACCTGTCGGGAATCTCTTGATGACCTGTTTTGCGATAGTGGTAAAAGCATTTACGAGCCTAAAGATTGAATCCTGGGATATATCAATACTTTATTGTTTTAATTGAAAGTGTTCACGTTTGTTGTTACGATATATGACTGTTTATTAACTAATTTTACTCGTGTTTCCCAGGAGGCAAGTATGTGCCCCGCGCCATCTTGGTCGATCTCGAGCCTGGCACCATGGACTCGGTCCGATCCGGACCCTTCGGACAGATCTTCCGACCGGACAACTTCGTGTTCGGCCAGAGCGGTGCCGGTAACAACTGGGCGAAGGGCCACTACACGGAGGGGGCCGAGCTCGTGGACAGTGTGCTGGACGTCGTCCGAAAGGAGGCCGAGAGCTGTGACTGTCTGCAGGGCTTCCAGATGACACACTCGCTGGGCGGAGGAACCGGCTCCGGCATGGGAACGCTTCTCATCAGCAAGATTCGAGAGGAGTACCCCGACAGGATCATGAACACGTTCTCAGTCGTGCCGTCGCCTAAGGTACGAATTGTTCCTGGTATTTGATTCTCTCGCTGTCTCTCTCTCTCTCTCTCTCTCTCTCTCTCTCTCTCTCTCTCTCTCTCTCTCTCTCTCTCTCTCTCTCTCTCTCTCTCTCTCTCTCTCTCTCTCTCTCTCTTCTCTCTCTCTCTCTCTTCTCTCTCTCTCTTCTCTCTCTCTCTCTCTCTCTCTCTCTCTCTCTCTCTCTCTCTCTCTCTCTCTCTCTCAGCAGGCCGTGTGTATATATTAAATAGAAAGGCGTCTCAGACCAACAGCCGGACACACGCACACATACACATACGTACATTCATTCACATACACACATACACACACATACACACAATACACACACATACACACACATACACACACATACACACACGTACACACATACATAAATACATACATACATACATACACATACATACATACATACATACATACATACATACATACATACATACATACATACATGCATACACATACATACACATACATATACACACATACACCAGACACACACACACACACACACACACACACACACACACACACACACACACACACACACACACACACACACACACACACACACACACACACACACACACACACACACACACACACACACACACACACACACACACACACACACATTTGTTCTCTGTCACACACGTCTAATAAAATGTGTTCAATATGCTATCATAAACGACCTAGCGATACATTTGTGTTAGTAATGCATTTAATTTCGTGTGCTGCATACTTATTTTTTTCAGGCACTTATTGTCTTAATGTGAATTTCTTTTGTAAATGTTATATATATATATATATATATATATATATATATATATATATATATATATATACATTTCATAAATAAATATATATATAAAGATTATCCCATTACGTATTTTAATAGTTACGATATTTGTTGTTTTTCAGGTATCAGACACGGTTGTCGAGCCCTACAACGCCACATTGTCCGTCCACCAACTTGTCGAGAACACAGATGAAACATACTGCATCGACAACGAGGCTCTGTACGACATCTGCTTCCGCACACTCAAACTGACCACGCCAACGTACGGTGACCTCAACCATCTGGTCTCAGCTACGATGTCCGGCGTCACGACCTGCCTCCGATTCCCCGGTCAGTTGAACGCCGATCTCAGGAAACTCGCTGTCAACATGGTGCCATTCCCACGTCTTCACTTCTTCATGCCCGGCTTCGCTCCACTCACATCTCGAGGCAGCCAGCAGTACCGAGCCCTGACCGTGCCGGAGCTCACCCAGCAGATGTTCGACGCCAAGAACATGATGGCCGCCTGCGATCCACGCCACGGACGCTACCTGACAGTGGCCGCCATGTTCCGTGGCCGCATGTCCATGAAGGAGGTCGACGAGCAGATGTTGAACGTCCAGAACAAGAACAGCAGCTACTTCGTCGAATGGATCCCGAACAACGTGAAGACCGCTGTGTGCGACATCCCACCCCGTGGTCTCAAGATGTCCGGCACGTTCATCGGCAACAGCACCGCCATCCAGGAGCTGTTCAAGCGGGTATCGGAGCAGTTCACGGCTATGTTCCGTCGCAAGGCTTTCCTGCATTGGTACACAGGCGAGGGCATGGACGAGATGGAGTTCACAGAGGCTGAGTCGAACATGAACGACTTGGTGTCGGAGTACCAGCAGTACCAGGACGCCACAGCCGAGGAGGAGGGAGAGTTCGACGAGGAAGAAGAGGAGGGAGAGGCTGCATAAACGTCTGTAAGAAAACTGAGCAGCAAACGTGAAAACTTAAACGTAAAAAAATTGTAAAAAAACCCATCAGACAGAACTATGGCTTGCTCGCCAAAAACCTGCCACTCCGCGCATTTTGAACGTTTATCGTTGCACGGTTCGATCTACCTCCGGTCATCTGTGTGCTTAGCCATGTACTGTCACTGACTGCCAATTATACTGATATGTTTACATGCAACGCTTCTTTGTAGGACAAATAAAAACCGCAACATTGTTTCGGTCTGATGAGAACGTCTGGTCTTATGGTATCAGTGATCTGCAATCCTCATAGAAACCTTTTAGCGCCGGTGGCTGTATTGTTCAAGAATTCTGCTTCGCAAAGAGCAACTGTCACGCCCCTCCCACCATAAATACACAGCACGCCATGTGCAGGATGCACCGCTGAATAGTTAATGTCCCGCAATTGTATGCACTTCATCAAAGTTCACAGCATTGTAGATTTGATGGAAGTGCGTCTTTTAACCCGCAGCTGCAGGCTTCCAAAATACCAGTCGCATTCGTTTAATATTCCCAAATGCACAACCAGGGAGTCATCAGTCGAAGCTGTTCCCTCAAATACACGTCTTGTCTTAGCTGGCCGACACATCACAACACACGGACCTGTTTTTAACCTCCCATTTATCACCTTATGTCAATGCGCGTAGTAAATGCAGTTCAATTTTACCGTGTCTTCTCTTAATATACGCGCCTATGATATTTTTCTAGATTGGACATGCCAAACCAGATAAGATACATTCGCTGTACTTTAGAAACTTGGTCATTCGTCCGCCATTCTCAACTGAAATCTGAATTATTTACGAAGTACAATTGATATCTCCAGGCTGCCGCAACAACATGCAAACAGTATAGACATTGGCACAGGTATAAATTGACGCGAGGACGCTCTCAAAGGAATGAGATACGGCCTTCGCTATTATATTATCCAGGCCGTCTTTTCACGTCGTATCGCCATTCACTATCTGCTATAGATAGCATCTGAGTATAATAATATGCACTTGAAGCGTCGTCTTTACAAACTACGCGGTGAAGACTTAAATTACACGAATCCAATGACTGAGCATTACTGACTATTTATTTGCCTCCTCCGTAAAAAAGCAAAGACCATATCCCATGATAGGCTTCTTTATTTGGACAATTGGCTAGTAACTGTAGCTGACCAATGAATGCGATCAGTGAGAAGGCGTCTATGGCGCCTACAGTTGCACATGATAGGCTTCATTATTTGGACAATTGGCTAGTAACTGTAGCTGACCAACGAATGCATTGAGTGAGAAGGCGTCTACAGGCGCCTACAGTTGCACATGATAGGCTTCTTTATTTCGACAATTGGCTAGTAACTGTAGCTGACCAACGAAGGCGCCTACAGTTGCACAGATGCGATCGCACAGTGTAGACATGTCGCCGACATAACATCTTGTTTACAAGTCATATGAAGATGTTCTCAGTATTTCCCCCTACGCGACTATTAGAACAATTCATTCAGTACTATGCTCAACATTCGTCATGCAAAGTGGCTCTATTTAAAGAGTCTCAACCAGATGACGCTGTGAAAAAAGTTTATCTTGCAAAGTGGCGCTATTTAAACAGTCTCCACTAGATGACGCTGTGAAAAAATGTGATCCATGAAACGCATGTGTCAGCCATTTTGTTTTTACGGTCTGTAGTCATGTCATCGAAACACACTATACTAGTATAGTACAGCAACATTAGGACGGCTTTATTAATCCTCTATGACATTTCCCCTGGTGTCTCACTCGAATCCCAAACCAGACTCACCAGGCTACCATGGTTCTACCGAACGAGATTACGCACCCTATTCAATTGGTCCCTTTCAAAACCAAGCTGCCTAACAGACCTAAGATTTCAGTGTACCCCAAACAGAGCGCTGGCTTATAGATTACACCTTTCATGTGTCAGTTGGCTCGAGTCTTTAATTACGGGGCCACTTATCAGTTGGAGCGACATCGTCAGCCATCTTTTGTGTACATACACCACCCACGGCTCAACTCTGTTGGTGACGTACCTCGCAATACGCATACGTGTGTGGAGCTAAATGCACACTTTTATGTCATCACTGCGTGAACGAAACATACATAACACTTTATAAGCATCATTCGTTGGTTAACATTCCATTACCATGCTTCCATTTATAAAAATACACGCGTCGCGGAATAAAACAAATGGCAGTCGATTGGGTGAAAGTGCACACATTTCAAACTGCATCAAGATCTGGTTAGAAAATACGATACGATACGATACGATACGATACGGTACGGTACGGTACGGTACGGTACGGTACGGTACGGTACGGCACGGTACGGCACGGTACGGTACGGCACGGCACGGCACGGCACGGCACGGCACGGACGACGACACGACACGACACGACACGACACGACACGACACGCACGCACGGCACGCACAGGCACGGCACGGCACGGCACGGCACGGCACGGACACGCACGCACCACGACACGACACACGCACGACACCACACACGACACGACACGACACGACACGACACGACACGACACGACCACCGACCGACCGCACCGCACCGCACCGCACCGCACCGCACCACACCGCACCACCGACACACACGGCACGACACCGCACGACACCGCACGACACCGCACGACACCGCACGACACCGCACGACACCGCACGACACCGCACGACACCGCACGACACCGCACGACACGCACGACACCGCACGACACGCGACGCACGCGCACGCACGCACGCCCACGACGCCACACGCGCACGCACGCCACGCCACAGCACACGCACACGCAACGCAACGCACGCAACGCACGCACGCACGCACCACGCAACGCACACGCACACGCCACCACGCCACCACGCCACCACGCCACCACGCCACCACGCCACCGCACCACCACGCACACACCGCCACCACGCACACGCACCGCACCCGCACCGCACCACGCACCACCGCACCACGCCACCGCACCGCACCACGCACCGCCCACGCACCCACCGCACCACGCACCACGCACCGCACACGCACCGCACGCACGCACCGCACCGCACCGCACCGCACCACGCACCGCACCGCACCGCACCGCACCGCACCGCACCGCACCGCACCGCACCGCACGCACGACACCGCACGACACCGCACGACACCGCACGACACCGCACGACACCGCACGACACCGCACGACACCGCACGACACCGCACGACACCGCACGACACCGCACGACACCGCACGACACCGCCGCACCGACGCACCGCGCCACCGCGCCACCGCGCCACCGCGCCACCGCGCCACCGCGCCACCGCGCCACCGCGCCACCGCGCCACCGCGCCACCACGCCACCACGCCACCACGCCACCACGCCACCACGCCACCACGCCACCACGCCACCACGCCACCACGCCACCACGCCACCACGCCACCACGCCACCACGCCACCACGCCACCACGCCACCACGCCACCACGCCACCACGCCACCACGCCACCACGCCACCACGCCACCACGCCACCACGCCACCACGCCACCACGCCACCACGCCACCACGCCACCACGCCACCACGCCACCACGCCACCACGCCACCACGCCACCACGCCACCACGCCACCACGCCACCACACCACCACACCACCACACCACCACACCACCACACCACACCACACCAGATCTATGAGAGTGAACTTCAAAAGCCTGGTTTTACGGTGCGATTCGAAATGTCTCCAAATTAACATGAAGAGAACGAAGGAAATGATCAATGACTTTCGTAACATTCAGTATGACCCGTCTATTTTAGTCATCAAATGGCAGGCAATGATGAGAGTAGAAGAAAAAGAAGTCTCAGCAGCGACTGCACGTTCTTCGAAAGTTACGAGTTTTCTATGTTGATCCACTACTTCTTCTACGCCTTTGCCGTAGCATAATTGAGCCTCTCTTAACCTACTGCAGCATTTGTTACTACCCTGCTCTTTCTGTGAAAAACCGTAACAGGCTTCTGAAGGCTTTCCGAAATAATCGACCATGCAATTGTGAAGACAGCTCGTGCTGTCGCTAGAGAGTCTGATCACCCGCTTTCTACGTTCTTCCATGTACTTCCGTCTCGAAGGAGATACCGTTGTATAAAATGTAAAACATCTCGCTATGGCAGAAGTTTTGTGCCGGTGGCCATTAGAATGTTGAATGCTAAATGAGTCGTATTGATGTCACCCGGTTGAATTGTTCTTGTAGTGGATACATCTGGAAATTCATTTGCATTTTTTGTGACCATTCCATATATTTTAGATGTGATCATGAGTTGTAAAATGCATATCCTTTTTAAGGACAATAAAGCAAAGTGAAAGTGAAAGTGAAAGTGAAAGATTCATACTCCTACCTAAGCATGAAATCTCCAAGAAAAAAGTGCTACCAAAGAACTTACTTACACAAAGAAAATGCAGTGTGACAATTGATCATCTTTTCCATAAGTCTACTTTTTTATTATTACTAGGATGAACAACTAAACCGAAAAAATCACAGTTAGGCATAGTTTCAAACAACTCAGGTGGGGAACTATACATTTGCCTAGCCGTGGCGCCATCTAGTGACCATTCGCGCGTAAAAGTTCTGGACTCGGTTTCATAGTTCCTCTCCTTGTAATAAAGCGTGCAAGTCTCGCGCGCGAAAACGAAACTGGGGGCAGTTGGGGGCAGGAGGTCCACATACTCCATGTTAACATATAGGACTTTGTTTTGTTTCGGTCGTAATAATCGAACTGTCCCGAAATAGCGTATTTCAGTTATATTGTCCGAAGGATTATTACAAGCAGAAGCAGTGGAACAATCATGAATTTTAATCGATTATTATGGTGGCAACCACCATAATAATCGATTGAAATTCATGATAAATAGCGGCAAGCACTTGTGTTTGGCGATCTTGACTATAATAATGAAAAGTGCCAGTTCTCGCGCAGTACAACCTGTTTGGGCCAAACGTATACATTTGTTATGATTATGTGCATTTAGACAACTTGTCAGATATAAGTGCTTATCGAAACCACAACGTATAGCAATGTAAAACGCAAATCCCGTAAAAGACACATACAGCCTAGCATCGTGTCGATTATCTGCACTACGTAAATCGCTATATGTCTATGACGTGTCTATGATAGTGTGGTAAACTCAATATTAAATCGGACATTTAAGAAAATAAACGTATAACACCAGATATTTATGAACTGATTTTCCTAGTATTCATCAGTCGGAAGCTACAACTGTCATCCATCGTAAGAATATTATTCTTGTGTCCAGTCCCCAATTAGTCTGGCTTAGTCCCCAATAAGCTCCAGTCGCGCGGAGTCACGCCATGTATCGTGACCCACTTGCAGGCCCTATTATACGTATTAAAAACTTTTTAGTCGCGCCGCGTCTATCTTACAGGCGCGGCAGTGTGCCTCCTGAGTGTTCGGGGGTGCCCCACACCTTCCGAAGTTGTGAATGTCGAGCCAAAATTATACGATAGTCCCCCATCTTCTGAAGACAGGATCTAGCGACTGGGTGAATGTCGTACCGACATTGTGAACGTTGCCGCAAAACATTCTGAAAGATGTCGTGACATGCTGAAGCTCCGAATCAGCCCGCCGAATTGAAGGTTTGTGACCCCAGACGCCCGCGCGCCTCCGCCTCCGCCTCCGCCTCCGCCTCCGCCTCCGCCTCCGCCTCCGCCTCCGCCTCCGCCTCCGCCTCCGCCTCCGCCTCCGCCTCCGCACTCCGCCTCCGCCTCCGACTCCGACTCCCCGACTCCGACTCCGCCTCCGACTCCGACTCCGCCTCCGACTCCGACTCCGCCTCCGACTCCGACTCCGCCTCCGACTCCGACTCCGCTCCGACTCCGACTCCGACTCCGCCTCCGACTCCCTCCGCTCCTCCGACTCTCGCTGTCACTCTGTATCTCTGCCTTGTTGTCTCTCCATCTGTCTGTCTCCTTGTCTCCCTGTCTCCCTATCTCCCTCCCTCCCTTTCACGCTCTTGTTTTGGTGTTTCTTCTGGGGTTGTTCTTCGATGCGAAAACGGTTTGGCATTAATTGGGATATATAAAACAGTTTTAAATCTATGGTTTTATATAGATCTTTTGGTATGTCTCCTGTGTGTTCGGGGGTGCCCCACACCTTCCGAAGTTGTGAATGTCGCTCCAACATATTTCGATAGCCCCCCCACCCGCCTTCCGATGGCAGGATCTAACGACTGGGTGAATGTGGTCCCGACATTGTGAACGTTGCCGCAAAACATTCTGAAAGATGTCGTGTCATGCTGAAGCTCCCACTCAGCCCACCGAATTGTAGGTTTGTGCTGGACTACTTTTTCTGCCCCAACCCCGACCCCTGGGTGCTTTTTCCCGGCATTCCTGACAATAATAATAATGTAATAACTTTGAATTATACATGGCTGTATGCCTGCATCACTGGTGTTCGGTTTCAGCCAATCGCAATAGGCCTAATACACTACGTATTTTTCACTAAGAACTATTTCTGCACGTTACGATATAATTAATTAAAGCATGGCACATAAACAGATTCAAACATGTTGTTTCTAGTGAAATGCTCGTTCTGTTCTTAGATTAGGGGCCAGTGGTCCAACGCAACTTTTAAAAGTATACGAATTAAACACTCAACGGTAGATAATGTCCAATACCACAGGGCCCGGTCTCACGAAGTATATTAAAAGGTACCATATTATTCCCATGTTCGCTTATTGACAAAACCGTTTCATTAACTACTGCCCGACTGTCGCAGCGGGAATAATCGGGCGGTGGGCGGCTGGCTTTAGCCTACACAACGATCTCAGCGGCTTCGTGAAACCGGCCCCGGTTAACGGAATTACACGCCTTCAAGTCAATGACGTACAAACACAAACGTAATTAATGTATATTTTTAATAATATTATAAAACTTAACTACAAATTACTACTATGTACGGGTCAATGTAAGAAGTCAGTGGCTCGCCTCCAGCCAACCCCAGACGAGACGAAGTCGCCAGTACTTGCGCTTGTAATAGGTGATTAGAGGATGACGGTCTTGCACATCAAAAGGGTACTGCATCGGCATCGTGTTAAGAACGTCCGCAAACTGGTGGAGCGAGTGACGGTAGTCTCTGTACATGGCGCTGTCGTCGTCGTCGTCCTCGTCGCTGATGGTGATGGCGACACTGTCACTGACGTTGACGCTGTCCAAGGTCAACTGCCGCTCCATCGTTGCGGGGGGTCTGTTCACGACGAAAACCGCAACGCAGAAGGCAACAGGAATCAGTGTCAGAAACACGACAACTGCGTAAGACGAGGGCCAGAATATCGGGTGGTTCTTCAACAGCGCCTCTGTAAGGCAAGAAACAACGACGTCAATGTGTAGTTCCTCATAGCACACCTGCTGCAATCGTTTGTGTGTGTGTGTGTGTGTGTGTGTGTGTGTGTGTGTGTGTGTGTGTGTGTGTGTGTGTGTGTGTGTGTGTGTGTGTGTGTGTGTGTGTGTGTGTGTGTGTGTGTGTGTGTGTGTGTGTGTGTGTGTGTGTGTGTGTGTGTGTGTGTGTGTGGGTGTGGGTGTGTGTGTGTCTGAAATAATTTACTATTGCAATCGAAAATAGCTTGTTAATCCTGAGTATTTCTCTATCAGTGACACGTTTCTTCGGGATGTTTTAAAGCGAGGCTACTCCTCATTTTACAACATTTAATTCTTATTTCTTTAGATGGCAACCGTGTGTATACGTCCCTGTTTCCACACCAAACAATACGCTCTGTTTCGTACTTACCAAGTCGGGCGGCGCGGTCATCGGACCTGGCGCTCATCGGGGCAGGGTGCGACTTGCCCCGACTCGCGCCAGTCACAGTCTGCTCCTCCTGGACCTCGGGTGTCTCCTGATGTTCTCTATCGGTCGATGACGATGTCTCGCTGGTCGTCATGTCCGGCAGCATGTCCTGTGGAGCTGGGAGTATGACATTCTCGTCACTGCCGTCACCGGTGGCGTGCCACTGGCCCGGTGGTACAACCACGGTGGTACCACTCAACGTAAGCACAACTGTAAAAACATGTACGGCTATTAGCAAACTATATTCCATGTTTTTCTTTTACTATTGAATTAAAAATAACATACACTGTAGGTATACGTTGTGTAATATTCATGCCAAGCAAAATTGTTTTTCAAACACAAGTTTTGCTTTATGGCAGGGATCGCCTGTGAGATTAAAACACGATGTCATAGTGTACATCAAATCAGGTGACGCAAACGAGCGCTCATGTTCCAAATTCAAAACTGCTACTCTAGATATATAAATGCACGTTAAATATGGACCATAAGTTTGATTTTGGACGATATTGGCGCATAAGAAATCATGCTTATTATTGTTATCAAAACATAGTCAATTATGACAAATAACTCGACTCTTACGTGCTGATTATCTGCGCTGATACCTTGGGTTCTGTGATATAGGAACGCCATTGATCGGAAAATGGCGACTACAGTCACGTCCCGCATGACGTCACAATCCGCTAGGCGCACCACGTGTTTATGCAAGTTACGCAAGTGCGTTCTAGCGTTAATGTCACGAAGCTAGCCGAGCAAAGATAAGCTTTTCGTTTGCTGTTGTAAAAGAACAGCTTAATAATAACCTATACTTCTTCTACTGGTGCTCTTAAAGCCTTGTTTTCGGGGGTACTAGCCGATATAATCGTTTGTTTATTTACTGAGCCGTTATAACCGTAATTTGTTATGAAGAATTCCCACACGTGTAGCCACAAATGTATAAAATTATCTACAAATTATACTTGGCAGGACATCGATTAATTAGCATTGCCGATATAAAATAATGTGCGTTCAATCAAGTATTGAGTATATAAATAGACTCACCTCCAATAGGAGCGCCGTGTGCTGTCAAAATTGTAAACATACACAATGTCGTGAAAAGGGAAGTCGCCATTTCAGCAACTTGCATCTATCTCTTCGCAAAACTCGCAAATAATACCAGCGGTATCAAGAAACGTCCGACCTTCTCGAAAAGAAACGGCGAATGATTGCGACGTCACGCTTTCACTGTGACGTCACCAATATAACCTTCTGGGAAAAGTACATAAAATAATTATAATTGATTTAATTCAAGACGATACAATAAAGAAACGATAACGACCTAAGTACACGAATCATCGTCTAATACAACAATTGCAAATAACTCAGACGTGGTGAATATTAAAAAGGCTGAGGCGATACATCCGCCAGCACACTCTTGCCAGGGCGAACCTATTATTACCCCCCCCCATTCTTCACCACCAATTGGTTCTGAAGCCAATGTAACACAATACTAACATAGAAGGCATGACCACGCAGAGAGTGCTTTTGTTGACGGGCGTCCCATCGTCCATTTTTTTCTGGTCACCCCTGTATTTATTTTCTTAATTGTAGTAACGCACTTGGGCAGTGGATATGGAAAGTTTCGAATTCTCGACAAAGAGAACCCGGGTTCGAATCCAAGAGCAATGCGTTCTGCTAACAATAACTTGTCAACAGTTGCCCGGACACATGTGTACCTATATTATATATATATATATATATATATATATATATATATATATATATATATATATATATATATATATATATATATATATATATTAAATTCAAATTAAAAGTGAAAATTCGTTTTGTTCTACTATGATTTTTATCTAAGAATATTATTTTAATACATTTCATTACTGTATTTATGTGTAAGGTGTATTTATATTATGTAAGGTTCGACATGCTGTAATATGCCACGAACAGTTCATAATTGTATGTGGCGCTATATGAAATGAAATATATTATTATCATCCTATGTTCGCGTCTAAACTTCGGAAGTGTTCGCTCTATGTTGCCCCAGTTCACTCAGCTGTATAAATGAGTATCTGGTTATAGACAGTGACGGATCTTTGCATATGAATAGTCTTCGCGCATTACTTGTAGTGGTATTTTTAGGCCGAAATACCCATATTCAGAATATAAATAAGTTAGTACTTGTTGCATTACTGCTAAATTAAAGTGTTGCAATTCGATGTATGCTATGTTAGCGAGACGGTTATTTTTTATTAAGAAAATGCGCTTCAATTCGACAGGGACCCTGTTAACCAAGATTTACTGTAACTAAGGCTATCTTCCAGATACCCAAAATGGCCGCGCCGAAGAAGAAACGTGCAACCGAAGAAGCAATGGAAGATGCCAGTCTATCAAACATTGACGATAACATTGGCCATGAAGACGACTACAATGCAGATTGTGGAGAGGTGTGGTAGCGTAACTGTCGTAAAATATTTATGTTACCATACTTTCATCTGCGGCAACATGACGTGTTTGGGCGATAATATGGGTACAATCCATAGACATCATCTCCAAATCAAAACATCAGAAAGCTAGGCCGCCGTTATGGCAGTTTCATCACGAGATAACCTACATAACACAGCAACGGTTATAGGCGCCAGCATCAATAGCAAACTGTCCTGGGAATCACGTAGCCGCCATTACTGTTGCTTTATTAATAATTTAATGATTAAACGCAAGTAATCTTCCAGTTAACTGCCCTGAATTAGTAGGGCCTTTTCAAAACGTTTTTATCCACCCTTTTCGATGCATATATGTTCAGAATATCATTCTACATCACTTCTGGTACAAAAAAGTCAAGATTTTAATTTTCTTAATTGTGTTTTAGAACTATTTAATGCCGTTGAGTTGATGTAAAAAAAAGCCGATGTCACAGAGCATGAGCGGTTAGTGCATCACAGGAGCATCAGGACCGCAAAGAAGATGTGATAACAATAAGATAACAATGATACGACAGCAGCTGTGACTGGCATGCCTTAATACAACGTAATGAGTGTGTACTGTATAGCTAGTGAGCTACACAACAATTCATACTTGGCACCTGTATACATTTAGTTGTGTTGATCATTACTGGAATACACTTTTTCTCCTTGATCGGATTTATAAAAGAAGGCAATTTTTTATGTAGCGCAGTATCCAGTCCTCAGGACCATTCAAAGCGCTTTACACTTTACTTCCCTCAGTTCCCTGACAGACCTGTTCACTCAGACACCATCTCGGCTTCTCTGGGGAGCATCCAGCCATACGCTACAATTAATGCTTGAAGACTGCTCGAGTGCTCGTACACATATGCACCACTGTCTATAGCCAGGTTCTCATTTATACAGCTGAGTGAAAAAACTTGCCCATGGTTTTAACCTCTCAGCACAGGATTCGAACCTGAGTTCTCGTAGTCGAGAGTTTGAAGCTCTACCTCTGAGCCATTGTGCTCTACAATTTATTGAGAATTATTGTACGCTATGAAATGCACATACACTAGCCCTGATATTGACACCACAACTGCAATCTCACCACAGATCTCATATGTGTGGGTCATGGTTGGTTGCAGACAGTACAAGTCGAATTTGAAGCAAGAAACCCAGAAGATCACGACTTTCATGGCATCCGCAAACTTATGCAGCAAGTAAGTCATCTGACTATGGGTCATGTGACTCTATTTGTATAAATAACAATTGTTTATTTATAATTTTAAAGAACATTTGATATATATTATATTTATTTTTTCATATTTCATTTTATTGTATACAGACACAACGTGACTCAACGCTGGAACACATTCCTGTTTGACATGAAATGTATTTGCATGTTGAAAATGGCAAATGAAGCTATATTACTGTTATGTACAGTCACGTCTCGTTTATCCAATCTCCAATAATCCGGGTTTTTTCGCGATACGCACGTTTTATGTAGGAACTATCTTAATATCATGTAATAGGGTGTCTCGCCAGTTGGCAAGGTTCGTTCATCTGCCCAAAAAACTTCACAATCAAAGTGTGCTGATAAGCGTGACATGAGTGTGTGTGTTTTGTGGGTGGGTGTTGTGTGTGTGTGTTTTTGTGGGTGTGTGGGTGTGTGTGTTATATGCATAATAAAAAAAATTAATACTATTTGCACCGGCGACAGAACATGTTGCTTGTCCAATTATAATTATATAATATACCCATAATATTCAGTTTATTTCTGCATGATATGTGCATTCAATTCTAAATAATTTATTCTAACTACCGGTATATTGTTTCTAAAAAAATTAACAGGTGGAGTACCGGGTAGTAATCACAACAGCTTAAAGATGTGAAATTTAGAAAACATTAAGTAGCCATAGAAATAAGTATAATAAGAAAATATGTATAATAATAGTTGCAGTATATGTTGATATAGTACTTTGGATGAATGTTCAAAATATAGATAAGAAGTCACCTATAAATATCATGGTTGCTCAGATGTGAATTTAAACTGGCAACTGTATCTTAAAGAGTACTGATCTTAATCATCAAATGTTCCTTTTGTTTTCATTTATTAATGTAAATACACAAGACTGCATTATTTTTGTTTACAAATATCTCATTTTTGAATACAATTTTATTGTGACCTTATTTCCTGTTAGTTTTCCTAGCCAAGACTGACATCTACCCACGGGTACTTGGAATAAATTGGTTTTGTTACATTTTTCCTGTGACTATATTTTTGCCATCCAATATCTTATGTCTGTGTTTTCCTTGCCAGTTGTTCCTGAAGGCACACGTTGACTTGTCCGAATTCACAAACCTCATTATTTCACAGAACTACGTCGGAAGTGTCATCAAAGTAAGTGTTGACAGACCTCAAAATGTCATCTCTTCTATTCACTGTCAACTGTTACACATCCACATCACATCTTGAATTGATTCTCGTAGGAGGTTGAAATGCTTGAACAGCCAAACATAAGAATGTACCATTTAGAGGATGTGTGATCATGATTGGATGAGCAGGGAGCCACAGTATATTTTAAATAATATTTTAAACAATCAACATCTTTGACACTGGCATTATCTCCAGCTGCACTCGGTTTGAGTAGCTCCTATGTACTCGGTGACAATTTTTTTCTGAATTACTTCACTAATGCTTGGTCTACACGGTTTATTATATATGTATGCATATTCAAAATAAAAAAGTTCAATGTAATTACAATAATTTATCAATAGCCTCAATAGCCACTATAATGGAAATGGTTTTTTATGTGTTGTACCAATTTTCCCACATTCATTAAACCCAACCCACTTCAACTAATTGCTATTAACGATAAATTAACAAAACCTACAACCAAAATTTCAATACAAATGCTTTGACACTGCATCTTGATGTGAGGTGTTGACAGATGTGCAGACAGCAGTGATTGTTACAGCAAGCAGAGTTGATGGAAGAAGAAGAAGATGAAGATGACGCCGATGTGGCAGAGACATTTGGAATAGTCACCGTCGTGAACATCACAGAGAGAAAGGTAAGAATTACAGTGACATCGCTCGAGCATGGCTGATTTCAGAACAAGCCACTGTTTGTTTCTCTGCTGGATTTTAGTTCCGTACACAAAATAACGATTCAGGTTTTCATCACAAAGTCAGAGGTTAATTCATATCATGTTGTAGAGTTCCTTTTTACATTTCCTGGCCAACATGCCATCGTATAGACAAGGCTCCGTCGTACAGTAAATACATATACTTCTTTGAGGCTATTTCAAATATTATTGTAATACAGAATACATAATAAACCGGTATTTCATATAAGTGTATGGTCACTTATGTATTATAATAAGTAATGTAATGAACGTCTTATATTATTTTCATATTTCATATATATATATATATATTTAGAATGGTTATACATATACATTTTTTAATACTAATTTATCATCCAGTTTTTACTACTATTTGTACATTTATGTAGAGTGACTGAGAGCAATGATATTGATTTGGGCACTATAGGCATATTGTATTATTATTATTACTAAAATTATTTAACAAGCAATGGCCATGTATAAATATGATTTTTGTTGTTGATGAAACTGGTAACATACATAACATATACCATCGTATAGGCAAGGCTCCATCATACAGTAAATATATATACTGTGTACTTCTTTGAGGGGGATTGAGGCTATTTACAGTCACTGTTATGTATCATTGAAGTTACTTAACATTGGCCATGCATAAATATAACATGACAATGTTGTGATGAAACTGGTAACATACTTACAGTGGTAAATTTTTTATTTTACAAATGACAAGTCTATTTGTGTGTCTGGTTGATTCTTGTAGGACACAGAGTGTGTGAAACAGTTCAAGTCGTACCTGATAGACCGAAGTACTCAATGTGTCACACCAGACCAGCTGTCTCGACTGAAGACATTACTCAACGATGACAACCACCAGGTGGGGCTACTGCTGAGTGAACGCTTCGTCAATATTCCACCCCAGATTGCGTTGCCGTCATACGAAAGTCTAATGTGAGTAGTGACCACAATGTGGCCTGCATTGCTTGACTGTTTACAAAGTTATGAAATTACATACAGACTTACCATGACAACCTTGGATGCAGTATGTTTGTGCATTAAACTCCCCTTTCTGTTAAACATTGCATTCATTTAATTTTAGACTCATTTGCCAAAAAGTAATAGCCCAAACTATCAAATGAATTTACTAATCACCATGACCTTCTAGTATTCGACTAAATTGTAATTTTTTGGCTTTTTGTTAAAATCGTTGGATATAATGTGTTTGTAACATTACCAATCTTGTCAAAATAGTGAGAACAAATTACAAAAATGGTTTGCTTCCATATGTTATTTACATTTATCTTGGCAACAAAAGTTTGTATTATTTTATTTATGGACTGTACATTGGTAACAATTCACATACTACAAACTTTGTGTTTAATTGGCTAATTCAGTTGAAGACAAAGTTTTTTTGGTCTGTTTTTATCGTTGATGCAGTATTTGATGGCAAATATGATTTCATTGTCTAACAAGACACACACTTATTAGTGTTTTGTTGCTCAAAATCATTTATTATTACTGATTCAGATAGCATATAGGACTGTATGTATAATCGTCATCTACCCTTATAGTACAGATATTTAATTCCACACTGGTACTAATAGATGGTTGTATGTATATACAGATGGAATCTCTTGATTGAAATTGCAAAGCTCTAGCCCCATGCCATCATATTATCTTCATATTAATTTCTCAGTTTACTTTAACCGAGTTTAGTTTGGTTAACAACTGTAATATCTTAGTGTTTTAATAATAAATAGTCTTGTTACAGTTTAGTGTAATTTTAAGGAGTGTTGTCAATTTTTTATGTCTATTGTCAACACTACTAAACAGAGTTTTACTTTGGGGTTTACGGTCTAGATAAAGTTATTATTATTGTATTATAAAAGATTTATAGCCATGATGGTTTTTAATGACATTAAGTATCATTAATTTATTACTTACATCACCGAGTCATATGTACGTATACTGTTTTATTTTTGCAACTCTGTACACTCTATTGAACACAGTCTTACTCTGGAGACTAACGAACAAATAAAGTTAATTATTATCCATTATTTGGACAGTCTGACCTCATCGTAAGACATGTTGGAATTGTAGCAAGGAGATGGAGAGAGCCACAAAGAAGGGAATGAAATACAACTTCGCCTACTACGTCATGATCTGTAAGACGTACAAGATGCCACAGCCAGTATTGCCATCTGGTGGTGGGCGAAGGAAACAGAAGGGCGAGATGGAGGGGCGAATATTTGTGAATGCAGAGGAGGAGTTCTTTCATGAGGCAAGTAAATTTGAATCGGCTTTGGTTGTAACATGGAAACCCAATTTAGGAGTTCCTTCCACATGGTTGCCACTGGTCAAGGAAAAGTCAGGGAAATTCAAGGTCAGGGAAAAGTCAGGGAAATTCAAGGTCAGGGAAAAGTCAGGGAATTTCGTGCTCGGTCAGGGAAATTTAAGATTTTGAGAAAAGTCATGGAAGTACAGGAAAATCCCTTGAAAGTCAGGGAAATTTGAATTTCTCATGTCATACGCGTAACGCCGCGATGCAGCGAACTCTAATTCATTACGCATAACAATCCCGTGAAACAATGTTGATACCACAAACATATGCTGTTAAAAATGTGAATACCATACGTTCTTCAGTTGGCTGTTGTAATAATGCCATAACTGTTCTTTTGGCAAGTTAAATTGTTACACTGTTATGTCAATGACTTTGTGTGATTTCGTGGTATTGGAATTGAACTAGGCAATCTGAGTGGGCATCGAACACTGATTACATTTTGTAAGTTAATTGCTAATTATATGTACATTGCGCATAAATTTTCATGATTATTCAGCCAGCATGGTCAGGGAAAATGAAACTTTGAGTCAGGGAAAAGTCAGGGAATTTTGAAAGCTGCCATGAGTGGCAACCCTGTTCCATAATTGTGCTCCTTCACAGCAAACGGATGTCAAGGGTAAAGTCATGAGCTAATAAGTGCTGCTAGGTCATGTCCAACCAGTTTTGTGATGTTGACAGAAATGACGGCGTTGTAATAGCCCTTATCAGTAGCTAGTTTATTTCCCCACTACAAGTTATCCGAAACTAATAAAACGCATGCATTTACATACACCCACACATTAAACAAACAATACAAATTGAAATTTCCTTGTTTTTTTGCAGGTCGCCCTTTTAAAATGTGTGTCAGATTTAGCAATTGCGCCTGTAAGTGGGTCATGATACATGGCGTGACTCCGCACGACTGGAGCTTATTGGGGACTAAGCGAGACTAATTGGGGACTGGACACAAGAATAATATTCTAACGATGGATGACAGTTATAGCTTCCGACTGATGAATACTAGGAAAATCAGGTCATAAATATCTTGTGTTATATGTTCCTTATCTTAAATGTCCGAATTAATATTGAGTTTACCACACTATCATAGACACATAGCGATTTACGTAGTGCAGATAATAGACACGATGTTAGGCCGTATGTGTCTTTTATGGGATTTGCCTTTTACATTGCTGTACGTTGTGGTTTCGATAAGCACTTATCTGACAAGTTGTCTAAATGCACATAATCATAACATATGTATATGTTTGCCCCAAAGATGACATTCTTTATTATTAGTCAAGATCGCCAAACACAAGTACTTGCCGCTATTGCCATGGCAACCACCATAATAATCGATTAAAATTCATGATTTCCGTGATCTTTGTCACCAGCAAAATGTTCCACTGCTTCTGCTTGTAATAATCCTTCGGACAATATAACTGAAATACGCTATTTGGGAACAGTTCGATTATTACGACCAAAAACAAAACAGAGTCCTATATGTTAACATGGAGTATATGGACCTCCTGCCCCCAACTGCCCCCAGCCTCGTTTTCTCGCGCGAGACTGGCACGCCCTATACTTGTGAAGATATTTCAACAAATGAGGCATAATTTTAAAGCTGAAAAGACATGTGGAATCATCAAGAAGAGTGAGACGCTCAGTTTCATAATTTTGCAGATCAATGTCCACTTCCCTGTGGTTGGGTACCACTGTTCTCAGATTCATGAAATCTCAATTCCCAGCTTTTGGTCCGCTTGGGTCACGTGTCTATTTACCTTCCATGAATGGACGATTGGTCACTACTAATGAACCTGGCTCTCAACATTGGGGACTGTGTCACACGTGAACTAGAGAATAGCGTTAATTTCTTTCCTGTCTCAATTTGGGACGTAAAAGAACCACTGAGGACGACAAGCACCCTGGCAGTGACCACCCTCAGTGCCAGCATAGAAAGGGCGGCTTGGCCTAAATGTTCTGAAAAAGACCGACTGGTCCAATGAGACCTCATAAGATGATAATGTTGTAATCGCAATATGTACAGACTGATGAGTGCTGGAAAAAAACTACCGGGGGTACATGGCTAGGAATAAATAATGAGTACTTGCTGTTGCTTTCAGCATATAGTTACAAGCATTTACATTGCAGCTTCTTCTTCTTCCATATACTGGACTGGGCCTTTTCAGGGCGTTAAAGGTCCAATCGAAGCTTGTGCGCTTGGGGAGCGGCGGTGTATGCTCTCTTAAACAGTTCATAATTTTTTTTTTACCGTTTTATAAAGTTATTCTATGGACCTCTGGTGATTTTTTTTAATTATTATGATGTACATAGTCTTATGAAGAAATTAAAGCAGATGTTAAGGCACGAAGGCCATCCTTGACAGCCTCTGGGCATGTTGTGGCTGATAGGCTTGTGGGGAGCCTATTCCACTGTCTAAATGTTGCAGGAAAAAATGAATGGTAAAGGGCTGGGTGGTCTGCCCTTGCATGTCGAAAACGCTTAGTTTGCATTCTGGGGTCACTCCGTTGGATGTACTGGTCTATGGTGATGTCAACATGACCGGTGTTGATGTTGTGAAGGAGACTTAGGCGGTTGTTCTTCCTCCTCGCTTCCAGCTTATAGCGAGCGGCTAGGTAACGGTAACACAGCAGATGTTTGCACACAAAAAGTGTTCCAGCGATCAGCATTGTATTGTTTGATGAATTTGACAAAACAGTCAGCTTTCTTACATGTTTGAGTCTCTGAGATTGTGGTTTTGGTGACTTGTTGAGCTTTGCTGACTTGACATGTGACTGTTTGCAGGAGGCCACATTGACGTTTGATTACTCCGTGAAGACGGAGAGAGACACAGCCATCGGAGGAGACTGGGACGGCACGGAAGACGAACTCGAACCACTGAGAACTGTTTGTGTTATCCCTGCGGACCGAATGCAGTGCATCATGGGAAAATTGAGAGAAACATTATCGCTGCCCGGTTAGGTGCAGTATGGTGGGAAATTGTGCCAATAAAAGACGTATACCCACTTGTGGTTATTGAATTATTTAAAAAGATTACCTCTAGACGACAGGTGGACTAAGTGTGCTACGCCCTTCTGAGGTGTATGTTGATTTTATTGTGAAACATGTTAAAACTACCAGCATCCACTCAGCACATAACCTGTTTAATTCATTTACGGTACTTTGTGAAAACGTGAACTTTCTAATATCCAATCTACACAGCTCCTCTGCTAATGTAACTTCACATCCACTTGTCCTGGTATCTTGTTTAACCGAGAAGAAATATTTTGTTTCAATAGTTTCATACCCATTCAATATTTTAAACACTTCTATCTGATCTCTCAGTCTCCTCGTCTCTAGTGTTGTTAAACCACATTCTCTTAGACGAATTTCATAACTAATACCCCTAATTTTTGTATTATTTTGGTTGCTCTCCTTTATACTCTTTCTAGCATATCCTTTTTGCAATATAGTCTCCATGCTTCTATACAATATTCTAAATATATTCTAAAACTATTGTTTTGCACAGCGGTATTTATTGAGATGTGGTAACATTGTAGATTGCCTTACCTTATTGATATCTGGGTGAATACTAGTTGATTGATTGAAAATTAAATTATTGTTTGGTGACATTCTTAGTTTACACTGTTTTTGATGGCCTAGTCTTTCTTTCATCATTTACAACATTCATATATGTGATGATATATGTCTTATCTGCGGTTTCAGCATTTATTGTTCTACTCGTCTTTCATTGGCTATTATTGAGATAATTTTGTTGAACAATTTGTCACTAATGTGTTTTTCAAGAATATCAAATGAAACTCGAGAAAATTAAGTGGTATTGAAATAAAGAAATCAAATTCAGAAACATTCAAGACTTTTGGCCACCACTGCAAACACTATGATTATTAGAGCATTATATTTCTTTTTCAAAATATCTGAATATTTAAGTTTAATTACTTTAACACAAATCTCCTGCCTCATCTTCTTTGTCCCTTCAGCAGTCCGTCAGTTCCCACACATCCCTACATCTTGTGTCCCAACTGTGATTTTTTAAGAAGTATGCTTCCTCAAATGTCATTAAACGCGTTCGTATATACTTTATGTATTTATAAAATGGCTGTCATATTTTTGGAAAGCTTATTCTCAAATGTTTTATACCGTGAAGTTAAAATAGCATATAACAAACTAACCTCGATTACCCTGATTGGTTCTCAGGCCGCATTTTAAATAAGGATACTGTTTTATCAGTTCAACAAAATTATCTCAATAATAGCGAATGGAAGAAGAGTAGAATAATAAATGCTGAAACCGCAGATAACATATAAATTATATCATCACATGTATGAATGTTGTAAATGAAAAATAGTGTAAAAAAAGTTAAATCTCTTGCCTATAACACAGTTCTAACATTAGGAATTGTGCATTGGCTAACAAACATACTGATTCAACCACTGTGTGCATACTGTTGTAATTTAAATCCATCAATACAGTTGTAAGATACAATCATTATGATAATTATTCACTGAAAAAGAAAACAAATTCCTTGTAATTTTTGAATTGTGTTGAACCCCCATAGCTAAAGAATCTACCAACCACCCCAATGACCCTGTTGATGCCTACAAGTGTGAATGTAGATACAGTGTACAGCTCTGTTCTGATATGGTACACTAGTATACACCCATTTCATGAGCTAACCGAGTGTAGTGCAATGAAGTATTTAGATCTTAAACCCATTTTATCTGACTATTCATTATAGGGCCTGAAAAAACCACAACAGTAATGCCCAAAGAAAAAAGTATCACATGAATAATAATAAATTAGTTTTTCTGAATGTTATTTGGTAAATTAGAAGCCAAAAGTCCAAGGAAGCAAAATGAACATATGAGCACCTGGATGAATTTTAACAATAAGACGCATTTGCATTTTAATAGCATCTCCTCCTAGGTGACACTGTCTGCTTGCAACTTTCTACATTCACTCATCCCTTGGCCCATTTACATTCATTGGCCTTGATCCACGTTTGATCTACCAACTGGCGATGTCTTAAAATAAAACAATAGTTGTATATAATTATTTTCTTTTTATATTTCTCACGTAACCGACTGTTGCTCAGCTGCGTAACTTCACTAAGAAGAGTCTGGTAACTTAGCTGGCTTTTGAATGTTATCTGTGAGGGGCACAAAGTGCTGCCATCTCATGGAGCCTGGGTAATCAAGGCTAATCCTGGCATAATTCCTGCTTCATAAACAACTGAAACTTTGTATTTCTGTTTATTTTTTGGTGAATATATATTTAAGTTTCAATAGTTTTTATAATATAGTATTATCTGATAAAAAGGTATCCTTATTTAATTTATTGAAAATTCGGCCTGTGAACCAATCAGGGTAATCAAGGTTAGTTCGTTACATGCTGTTTCTCTAATCAGTCCTGTGGTTATTACCCAATTTCTAATTGTAAATAAATTTAAGATAAAATTACCATTAACTGCATGGATGGGCATGTAATACAACCATACCATTCGGATAGCAAAATATGTTCACAGGTATTCAAATACAAATTTATTCAAAAACTACACAATTCCAAAATGACACCGGTCATGGCAGGAACTTGGGTGGCTTGTAACTATAGTGTGGTATCCGCTCCAGTTTGTGGTACGGTTCGTAGGGGTCATCAACGTGAAATGACTTCTCCTTCCATCGTCGGTTGACCATCTTGTCGAGCTTGCGACACTGTGTTGCATTGAGACAGAGGTGTTGCTTTAGTCGTGCCTGTTAAGAAAGGTAAAGGCAAGTTCTTATATAGGCAGTATCCAGTCCTCGGGACCGTTCAAAGCGCTTTACACTTTACTTCCCTGACAGACCTGTTCACTCAGACACCTTCTGGGAAGCATCCAGCCATACGCTACAATTAATGCACGACGGCTGCTCGTACACATATCGACCACTGCCTATAGCCAGGTACTCATTTATATAGCTCAGTGAACTGGAGCAATGTAGAGTGAAAAAACTTAGGTTTTAACACTGCAGCACAGGATTCGAACCCGGGTTCTCTTAGTCGAGAGTCGACTCTACCACTTCACGCTTTGTTAATAATAACTATTTAAACACTGGTCTCCAGGGTATGAGTCTGTTCAACAGTGTTTACATTGTCTTCTATAAAAACGAGTATAAGTTACGTATACACAAATAAAATACAAATTTAGTGATATCATTGTGACTATGATATCATGTATAAAAATAAATTACATGAGACTAAGATAGGAAAAACAGTCAACCAAATAAAATGTGAAATTTAAACAAAATTAATTAACACCTACAATAACATGTTATTACATAACAAAATCATGTAGTATAATAATAAACACCCAAACAACTAGACATTAAACGTAGATTTGATATGATGAATGTTAGTGCATGACTTAAATGTGTTCACGCACTCTGTCACATGTTGGTGTCCGTCACATGTAACCTATTATACATTAAAAGCTAGTTTATAATAGTGCATTGTGAACGTTCGCTTTGAGACATGCCTGTTGTCGAGGCTCCTTCTTCCACAGTCTCTTGGCGCGGCCGGCCTGCGTGCGGATCCATTGGCCGTTGTTGAGACGAAAGAACCGCTTGATGACAGCACGCACTGTGCGTGGCTTGCCCATGGTGCGACTGTAGTACACGCGTGTACGTGCTGGCTGGATCTGTACGCCCTGTACTTGCAGCATGCTGGAACATGCAGCAGTGGTGGTTAGTTGTTAGCCTGGGTTCGTTGCGATACGGTACTACCTTGATCAACTCTGAAACGCTGGGGACCTGCATCAGTTTGAAGACAGATACACGGCTGGTGAGAATCATATGTAATGACCCGTTCATGTCCTAAACATTGCCGGTAACACCAAATCACCCAAACTATTATATCATATGACCGGAGACTTGACCACATCCCTTGTCGGCGATTTCATTGGCTGATGTTATAAGGAGTTCTCACGAGAATGGAGTGAAGTATGACACATCAATGCATCTATGGCTTTCACCTATAATAAGCACAGTGTTTTGCATTATCAATTATTGGTAATCTTCTAATTTCTTTTCCGAGATATAAACCACTTGTCTCCAGTGCACAGTCATTATGAGTATGACATATCTATGACAAAACGTTGACAAGTCTAGAAGACAATAGCTGCGTTCACACCTTCAGAATTAAAATGATTTAGTTAAACTGGTTTATGCTTGGAAATTGGGAGCGTTCACACGTACAACAGCTAAACCGTTTTAAGGAGGAAGTAGATATGAAGCACATGGCCACATGCGCAAACCAGCATAGCAAAAGGACCAATGATACCGTACTTGCCGCCACGCAACTCTCTTTATTTACACTGGCAGCATCAGACAGGAGACGTCACTTGCTGTCGACGCTTTATTTTTGCACAGCAGGATTCTGCCTTCTGTTCTGACCTCTCGGTCACGCTGGCCCCCGCCTCCCCGCCCTCGGCCAGCACACCATTCAAAACGATCGGCAATGTGCCGATATAATTTCTGTAAAATTTCGCCCGGTGTCTTCCAAGTCCGATTGCACGCGATCGTCAGCCCACATTTCATACAACAGGCGGACATCCCCGTCGTCCCAGTTATCTCGTCGCGTTTGTGCTGGTGAATCTTTCGTCGGCGACATGCTGGCGCCAATTCCCCAAAATGTTTACAACAGGAAGCGACGAGACGCGAGATCGAATGCGCATGACTGTGACGTACTTAAAACGGTTTAGCTAATCCGCTTGGATTCACACATGCAACATGAACCGCTTTAATTAAAATGGTTTTGCTAATCCACCTATTGAAGTGGATTAGTTAACCCGTTTAGTTAAACCATTTTAGTGCTCAATCGTGTTCACACGTGTCATTTCTTACCGTATAAACCGTTTTAAAGTGTGAACGAAGCTAGTGTGAATGCAGCTAATGACACAACTCACGCTGGTCTGGCTGTGGAGATGGTCCCTGAAAGGAGCCGCGCAGTGAGAGATGGTCCAGTTGACAGCAGTCGACTGACCACCATCTGTACTGGAGACTGGACTGCTGCCACAGAGCCCTTTAGTAAGTGACCGCCTTGTCGCCAAAACCCTGCGCAGATCAACAGATGACAGAACGTCATGCAATAATTCATTAGGTACACACAGTGAAGCTTATACAGTGTTATGATTTCAACTTTGGTGCATGCATCTTGACCAATAGGGACTGGTTTCATATAGAAATTACGCCTGATCATTTTGACAAATTGAACATGCAATGTCAGTGGGTGTATTTTATCTTTATGGTGAAAAATCATCAACGTGTCAAATACTGGTCACCAAAAAACTGAATACCATTGACATTTAAACAATCTAAAAACAAAGCAAACATGCAATTCTACGTGCAAAACATAACTTTTTGTTTGCATACTTCACAGAAGAGGTAAGAGGTGTGAGTGTGACTGAACATTAGTATTACAGATTTCAGCCGAAAACACAGTCACAGTGTAAGCCATAGATAGAAATAGAACACACTGATAGAACAAGATCACTCTGCCACTATCAGTTGACACATGATACTGCTGACATCATGCTAGTGCACAGCAAAAAATAACTGCATAAAAAAATCATAGCCAAGTTTTCTACATAATTATCATGCTATTTATTTACTGACATTAGTTAGGCAGTGTTGTTTAATTGTGTTAGTGTGTACAATGTGTACAAACAGTTGCCTCACTAATAGGTCTGTCTGAAACAAATCAATAGGCTTACACTTAGTCTCACTCTGTGAGGGGTGAGTACAGCTTAGTAATATAATTATTTAATCTGTTATTCCACCAGATCCACAATTGTTGTGGTACCTTACATTAAAAAAAAATCAACCAACTGAAGTCTAGCCTCCGAATGAGATTCCAGGCCTATATAATTAAATTTCACAGATTTACAACCCTAAACTATGCAAACTGGATGAGAGCGTGGGATAAAAAAAAAACAGTGAGGCCAACATTATCATCAAAATCAATAACAGTACATCAGTAGAGAAACTGGAATTCATCTACAGGAAATGAGACCTTGAGACAGCCTCAATGCTTTATCTGGACAATTGACCGTTATTGAGATAGACAAATACTAATAGTAAGAAAATCAACTAACTAATTATTGTGCCAATAGTAATACTGTACCAACATTATAGAGTTAAATAAATACATTTTAAAGCAAACTACAACGAAACAAATGGAATACTATAGTAACAGTTCTTCAATGGACTTGAAAAGATATGTCATTTTGTTATATTAGTAACATTATTAAAAATCGTTTTGGAGCATAATTAAGCCAACATACATTTTTTTTTGTAAATCATTATTGTAATGTTTTAAAACTGTTAATTTCCTAAAGTAATAACAGTGGAGCATGTCTGTGTAGGCTATTATTACCTAAGCTATATCATGTGACTGAGATTCTCACATACCAGATCAAATTTTGTGTCATTGGTAGAGTTGTACGCTACATAGGAAATAACCGCATTTGCTATTTCGTAATGAATTTTTTAACCAGCAAGCCTCCAAATTGTGTGGAGGTTTAAAATAAATACATTCACATTGCCCTTACCAGTGTCAACCACCGAACTGTCCACAGTTTTAGGTGACTAAATGACTAATATGGAGGCTACAGCCTACCCCATTAATTAAACACCAGTCACTTTGTCAAGAACCCAGTGACAAATCTCCAGATCACTACCCTCATTCAACTCAGATCACTCACCAGCTGATGGCTGCAGCCCATCTCCAATAATTAATCATGAACTGTCTCATGTAGGGGGCAGAGTGACACACATTCAAGTAAAATAATTTGTCTTGCGAGACTTAGTTTTCTAGGGACCACAATGGAAATAAGTGCTTGCACTTTTTTGTGGCATCCCTATATTTTTAATGTACTTTGTATTTATATCTTATGTATAATATTATATGTGCAATGATTTTACATTTTATATTAAATAACTCCATCCATCCATACAATTATTCTATATATAGTTCTATTCTATATTTCCTGCCAGTGGGTACAGCACTTTCTGCCGTGCAAGTAGATAGCCGCCAGAGGTCCACGGCGGCTTTAGTGCAGCGGGTCAGCCTGTCACTCTAGTCTATAGGAGAAAGATTGGTTACCGAAAGATTAATAATCTAACTCCGTGATGTCAGCAGTAATTTTATGGAATATTTCGTCATGTCTCCTTGAAATTGCAATATTTGAATATGAAGAACCAACCTTTTTACTCCCGCCGGTATAGATTATTGCTATGGCCTATGCATGGAGCATTCATCTAGATGTGTCACTATTTAAACACCCAGACTTACAAGTGACAAGCAAATCAGTGACTATGTTGTGGGCGATAATATGATATTTATCAATTATATTTGCATCTTTATTATTATTCTAAGTTAGTCTGAATCAAACCTTAACGTAGGGCAATTTTGCATAAAATACTATATCAGCAGTCTAAGTGCGCTGCTTACCATAGTTGCACGCTAATTCATTTACTACCAACCTGACAAGAACGACATCTTTGCGGCTCGGTCAAAACAAGCCACCATCCAGTGAGGTCAAGGGAGTCGAATAAACATTCCACCAGATGGCACCACGACTAGTTTTATGTTTATGAAATCTGCTAGGTGGCGTCAGATTTTTATGCAAAGCCAAAGTAATGTTCTTTGCTTTCTGTCGCTGCCGCTATTCCGAAACACCGCCTTGACATTTTGCATCAATCATTCAAAACACGACTAGAAAAATTCTGGACAACCAGGATATTGTGTATGACTTTGAAACACCATTAAGAATTATTAACAATAGAACCGGAACACGCGATCTTATGAAAACGAAGAGCTGATCACAGAGGATCGCGAACACAGAATCCTAGAACCGTCCTAGGGTATCCTAAGGTATCCTAAGGTATGCGCGGTGCTTTATATGGCTCACATTGAGTCATGTGCACATTTTCCAGGCAAGCTTACTGAAATATTCGGTTGTTGGATTATTGCCGCGTGACGTACACGTAATTTACGAAAGCCATTTCTATTAATTGTAATAGTATTCATAATTAATTGATACGTAACCTCATATTATATATATATATATATATATATATATATATATATATATATATATATATATATATATATATATGTGTGTGTGTGTGTGTGTGTGTGTGTGTGCGTGTGTGTGTGTGTGTCGCGGGGCATGCCAAAACCAGGCTTTTGTAGGCTAGTTGACAATTCCATATTATTATTGATTCAATTATAGGAGACGAAGAGCTTTAAAATAATACCAAGATGAACACTCTATCTTATGTATGGGCGAAGATATTCCACTTCAAGTGCACAAGTTTGTGGAATGTCACTTTCGAGAAAATTTGCTTTTAATAATAGTTTATTTCACTCTCTCTGGGCAATCGTAGAGATTGAAATGGGTACATAAAACATGCAAAGTATATTTGTTAAAATAGATTCAAATAATATATAATTTAAGACATTAGCGTAAATATAAATTATAATGTAGAGAATATACGATATGTATCTATAAAACTAATTAAATTTATTTAAGACATTAAAACATATTTTATGTTAAAATGTTACGCCGACAAGTCAATGTATTTGACTAAACTTATTAAAAATAATAAATAGTTTAAAACATTAAAATAAATAGATCTAAAAATAAATTAAGGCTTTACAATATTTTACACATATCCATATCAGCATGCACGAAAGTTTGTTAAAGTCACTGTGAGTTCTTTTGGTTGAACAGACACCAGTTAGTGAAACAGTTCTTGGTCCTGTTGGTTTTTACTCTGGGTAAAGAGTATCGAGTACGGCATTGTGTATTATGTGTTGTGGTCCTTGGTTTTGGTAATAGTTTATGCAGTTTGTGCTGCGGTTGTTCGATTTGTGTGAAGAAATGTTCACATAAATGCGCACGTCTTTGTTTCAGAGAAGTCAGCTGTGCATTCGCTAATGCTTCGATATAGGGAGTGTTCGGGTATATGATGTTCATAGCATGTCTTTGTACACGCTCCACATCACTTTTGAGACCCAATGTGAGTGAGGTCGACCATGCTGGACATGCGTATTCCAGAGTAGGCCGGACCACCGTTGTATATATCGTCAGAAGGTCTTCAGCGGGAATGCCTGATCGTTTGAGTTGTAGCAGTAGAAACAGCCTCTTGCCTGCTTTTCGTGTTATTTCATCAACGTGTACGTCCCAGGTCAGGTTACTGGTGATGGTAATGCCAAGTATCTTCGCCTCGGTTACTCGCCGAGTGTCTGTTCCGTCGATGCGTATGGTTGGGAAGTTTGTCCTTGTTTTAGAGAAATCAATAACAAGCTCTTTTGCCTTAGGTTTGTTGATTTTCATGTCATTTTGGATTGTCCACAGATACACTGCATCGGCTGCTTCCTGGAGAATTGGCGCTTAGGAGTCTGATCAAGTATAAACGATGCACGTGTCATCAACATATTTGTAGGAGTCGCACTTTGTTTGTAGATCATTTATTGAGGACGAAAAGTACGGGGCTAGCTTTGTGCCTTGTGGCACTCCTCCAGGGATGTAATACCAGTCGGATTATGTGTTGCACAGCTTAGCTTGTTGGGTTCTTTCGGTAATGAAATTGGCGATCCACTTCATTACAATATTCGGGAGGCCAAAACTTGCAAGTTTTTGAAGAAGAATGTTATGATTGATTAGGACAAATGCCTTAGAGAAGTCAAGCAGTAGTATTCTGGCATACTGTTTCGATGCATCTGTGCTTGTATAACACTGGTGTAACGGGTCAACGAGGGCATGTGTAGTGGATGACTTCTTAAAGGAGCCGCATTGGTTTGGGTCAACTCTGTCTTGAACGATGTCCCAGACCCATTTAACAACAAACTCTTCCAGTTGTTTACACAGCACAGCAGTCAAGGAGATTGGTCTAAGGTCTGTTTCGATATTTTCTGGTTGGTTTCTTTTTCGGAAGGGGGCTGACGTATGCAACACGCCAGATACGGGGAACATGCCCCTCTCGAAGTGAGCTATTGTAGATTACGGCAACTGGGCCGTCAAGCAATTCAGAGAACTCTTTTAGGACCCAGCTTGGTACAGAGTCCGGGCCCGGTGCTTTACTCGTGTCTAGTTTGCGTAACTGCTTTTCCACCTTCCCAACTCGGATAACACATTTAGATGGCACACATGGTATTTCGAACTGTAGGTAGTCATTGTTAGTACTCAGGGCGGGTAGGTGATCACTCACTGATTTAAAGAAATTGTTTATTCGTTGGCTGAGTTCCAGAAGATTACCGTCACACACTTGATTGCCGAGTTGAAGCAAAGGGGGGTCACTGCTAGTTTGTTGACATCCAAGCACTTCTTTCTTTCATGCCATTCCACCAATTGCGTGGATTGGATGTCTTTAATCCGTTGATATATTTATCATAGTATTTTTGTTTCAATGATTTTCCTAGACGGTTTACCTTGTTTCTGTAAATACGGTACAACGCTTGGTCACCTGCCTTCCATGCATGTTGACGCCAACGAATTAGATCTCGGAATCTGTCCGACACCCATGCTTTGTCTGTTGTGGGTCTTACCACTGTTTTTGTTGGGAAATGTTTATCCGTCAGTTCATTTATGGTGGACGTAAACATTTGCAGTTGCTCTTCGCGTGATGGTAGATGGTAGAGGTATTCCCATTTGATTTTCTTCAAGTCTGATGCAAACATGACTCGCTCATTTTGCCACATTACCTTTGTTGTCACTATTTGTCGATGTCCAGAGATGAATTTGAGATCAACGAGTGGTTCACAAATGACGACGTTGTGATCTGCATTTCCGACAGGACAACTGGTGTGTGGTTGTCCATACAGTTTGTCCATATTGGTATAGATCTTATCCGAAGTGACATCACCTCGTGTACGAACAGTCACAATCTGCTTCAGCATGTAGTGGGTTTTTAAGTATCGTTCGGGTAGATGGTTGAAATCACCAGATAAGATGATGCCAGTGTGAGGATGGCGTTGTAATATATATAATGCTGGCAATGGCGAATGTGGTTTACCATAATGTTGTTATCCTCGTTAGGTGGATGATATATCACTCCAACGTTTATGTGGGTAAACTCGTGGTAATTTGTGTGGGCGAAGCGAAATCCACAGAGTTTCCATGTCGTTGTTACGTAGTTCTGTCCATTCATTGAAAGGTATGCCATGCTTTACAAAGCACATGACCCTTCCGCCACGTCTGTCAGCACGATCTTTTCTGATGTGGAAGTACCCAGGTACACAAATGGATTCGTCTGGTATGTGGTCCCTGCACCATGTCTCTGTTATTGTTGCTATATCAGCACTGTTTAGTTTCAGTATTTCTGACAGTTCTGTTATTTTTGGTACCACTGATCTTATGTTTGTATTTACGACCACAGGCAGGTCCCATTTTCCACATGGGACTTGTATATTGTTGTTGCCCCGGGAAGTAACTGGCGGCTTGGTCAACGTAGTCAGACGAGAAGTTGTAATGACTGGTATAGTCATTTGCTTGTGGGCACCAGCACGGCAGCCCCGGTGGGTGGGTCGGTGGAGTGCCACCCCTGCATCACACGCAGCTCTCC
This sequence comes from Ridgeia piscesae, assembly GCA_025642075.2. Classification (NCBI taxonomy): domain Eukaryota; kingdom Metazoa; phylum Annelida; class Polychaeta; order Sabellida; family Siboglinidae; genus Ridgeia; species Ridgeia piscesae. The sequence continues at coordinate 77,336 of JAODUO010000761.1, read as the reverse complement.
AGGCAGCATTGTCCAGACGGGTGTCGCTGCGTGGACGTAAGCGATGTAAACATTCTGCCGAGAATGTGGTCATGCGTGACGTGTGCACAGTTCTGGCAACAATGATTGCGCATGACCGCATAAGCATGTCAAATGTCACTCAGGTGCAGGCAGAAAATTTAAAAAGTCACCAATTCACGAATAGGCGTAAACACTTGCCGCGAGATGAAGTCTAGCGTAAAGTCGGTGTCCTCTCATAAAAAAATATCTAGTGATTTTCCACTAGGTAGTCGGAAGTTTATATCTGAACTCGTATAATTTTTATTAATTTTAGTACTAGACCGATGTAGAGTTTATAATAGAGGAGTGATCAGTCTCGCGATATATATATATATATATATATATATATATATATATATATATATATATATATATATATATATATATATATATGCCCGATTGTGAAGAAAATCGTTTTCATGGTCTCGTGCACTTAGTCAGCCTTTTTCAGAACTTTAGTGCCAAGCCGACCATTTCATGCTGGTACTATGAGTGGTTAACAGCCAGGGTGCTTGTCGTCTTCAGTGGTTCATATACGTTCGCAGTTAACATTGTTGAACTGATGTTTTTACACCAGATATTGCATGCCTATCTTCTCCGGGACACTAGCGTGCTGGACGGATCTGATAAACACTACTCTATCTCGTGTTATTACAGTTCTCATGCGATGATGACATATCGTTGTTACAGGGTCATTTAGTATTATTTGATATGTTAAGGCAAATATTTGTAGCATTTGTGTAAAGGGTTAGAATTGTAGTAAAGGTGTAACATTATAATATAGTGGCACAGGCTCCCAAAGGGCTAGAGCGGCCATTATTACATTGTGTTTACGGTAGCCTTCCTGGTAGGAAAGCTGTGAGGATGTGGGAGTAATTGACACCTAGTGGTTCCCTCCACACGCTACACTTAGACTGTCAACTCCACAGAGTTAGATCATTAATCTTTCCTCTATAGACTAGAGTGACAAGCTGGCCCGCTGCACTGAAGCCACTGTGGACCACTGGCTGCCATCTACTTGCCAGGCAGAAAGTGCTGTACTCACTGGCAGGATATATAGAATAGAACTGTTGAGCAACGTAATAAATGGAACACTACATACATTTTACAGGATGTTTTACCTAAGTGTTGTTTTTCTCGTGATTGCTTTTGCAGAGATTAAAAACAGTACAGATAACCATTGTAAAACTCCACATGAAATTTTGATAAATAGATCAGTACCAGAAGTTTGTTGTGATACTTGTAACACCTGGTTCCACACACAGTGTGAAAGCATTAGAGACACAATATATGATACAATGCAAAACTCAAACACATCATGGAACTGTCTAAAATGCGGAATGCCAAATTTCAGTAGTACCCTGTTTAATTACGACGATATTGAATATTCTGAAAACATATATCAGCACATCTCACATTCAAATGACAATTCCATTCAACTTCCGTCAACACCAGCTGGGTTAGGACCCCCACTTCATACATCTTCACCTTCCAATCAGAGGAAATAGCACAGTTACACCCATATTCCCAAAATAAAAAACACTGAGAATCATCAACCTAAACTGTCAATCACTAAAGAACAAGAAAGCTGAATTTTTATCGTGCATAGTCGTAGTGTGAGTGACACATTTTATATTAATATAATAGCCTAATTATAATATGGCAGTATTTTATGACTAATAATTATTGATAACGGGTACTGCCTTCTACAGATTCCCAGAAGAAAAGAAAAGACCCGAATGCCGAGCAAAGTGGATCCAAGCCATTAGGAGAAAGGACTGGACACTAACACCAGGCAGCTACCTTTATAGTGATCATTTTGAGGAGAATTGTTTTGTAGCCCTGACAAGACGGGTGATCACGGCATACCTGACAGTGCGGACAAAGACATGTGCCAAAAGTATAGGCAACTGTTTGAACACATTCACGTGATAATTGTACACAATTAAACAACACTGGCTAATTGATGTCAGTAAATAAATAACGTGATAATTATGTGGAAAACTTGGTGTAGTTTTTTTTTATATATATATATATATATATATATATATATATATATATATATATATATATATATATATATATACAGGGACTGCAGTGGCTTTCTGTCTGTCAGTAGCATGGCTGTCACCAGCCCGTGTTGACTTCGAATACAATGCAATGCAATACAATACAATATAATACAATACAATACAATAACCTTTAATAGTCCCCCAAAGAGGACATTCTTGTGGCAAATATTCACATAACACAACGACATTAGTAGTGACAATTAGAAGTGACAGTGCAAAGTTGTAGGAAAGTAGTGCGCCCCATTGTATCCCCCCATCCTCCCCGATCATTTTCCCCTCCCCGATTTCGCGTTTAGTAGCCTAACAGAAGTTGGAAGAAATGTGTTTCGATAACGGTTCGTGCGTGTTCTTTCGGAAATGTACCTACAACCAGATTGTGCAACATAGTAGAATTCGTGCAATGGGTGAGAAGTGTCCTTTAAGATGTCCCTTGTTTTTTATCATATATGTTTCGTAGAGTTCATCCACTGTAGGGAGTGTCGAGCCAATGGTTTTGCTGGCTGACCGTACTACACGATCTAGCAGCACTCTATTTTTAACTGATAAGCTTCCACCCCAACAAATTAGACAGTAGCATAGGACTGACTGGACCGTAGATTTATAGAAGAGATTAGTTATTGTCCGACACACATTAAATTTTCTTAGTTTTCTGACGAAGTAGTTCCGTTGACAACACTTCTTTTGAATGCGTTTCGTGTTCAATGACCAATCAAGCTGGTTGGAAATGGGGTTCGTTGCCTCAGTGCAATAAGGTCGTGTCTAAACTATATAGTTGACCGGCCGCCGTCTACGTCGCTGTCTACATACACACACACACACACACACACACACACACACACACACACACACACACACACACACACACACACACACACACACACACACACACACACACACACACACACACACACACACACACACACACATATACATACATACTTACATACTTGCATACTTGCATACATACATACATACATACATACATACATACATACATACATACATACATACATACATACATACATACATACGACCAGCATAGTGTCGCCGTGGGTGGTGTATGTACACAAAAGATGGCTGACGATGTCGCTCCAACTGATAAGTGGCCCCGTAATTAAAGACTCGAGCCAACTGACACATCTAGGCGTGGAGGTTAACAACACACACACACACACACACACACACACACACACACACACACACACACACACACACACACACACACACACACACACACACACACACACACACACACACACACACACACACACACACACACACACACACACACACACACACACACACACACACACACACACACACACACACACACACACACACACACACACACACACACATATACATACATACATACATACATACATACATACATACATACATACATACATACATACATATATTAGCGCCAGAAACATTTGCAATAAGAGAGAATTAAGTGCTATGTGCCTATTGTATACGACCAGCATAATGTCACCGTGGGTGGTGTATGTACACAAAAGATGGCTGACGATGTCGCTCCAATTGATAAGTGGCCCCGTAATTAAAGACTCGAGCCAACTGACACATCTAGGCGTGGAGGTTAACAACTCGGAGGACATATCAACATACACACGCACATACACACACAACACACACAACACATACACACACGCACGCACACACACAACACAACACACACACACACACACAACACACATACCACACACACACATACACACACCACACACACAACACACATACCACACACACATACACACACCACACACACTCACACACTCACACACACACACACACACACACACACACACACTCTCTCTCACTCTCTCTCACACACACACACACACACACACACACACACACACACACACACACACACACACACACACACACACACACACACACACACACACACACACACACACACACACACACACACACACACACACACACACACACACACACACACACACACACACACACACACACACACACACACACACACACACACACACACACACACACACACACACACACACACACACACACACACACACACACACACACACACACACACACACACACACACACACACACACACACACACACACACACACACACACACACACACACACACACACACACACACACACACACACACACACACACACACACACACGATATATATGTGACCCAGCACAGCAAAATCAGGAATAAGTCGGGATTGCCGAAGCTGGCAAATCAGCTTCAAAGTGCGCGAATGGGTATTTTTGGATGGAAAGGTCGATTTTCAGATATAGGTGAATTTAGTTAATGTAGTTATCGTAGATTACTATTATGCTGTTGTAACATCATAAAACGAGTGATAACATTGCTAAAAAGAGATATTTGGAACAGCTATGTCGATCTCAGTGAGCACGAAGAACGAAAAATGTGCTTCATTCAGATGCATCGTGTCCGCCTTAACGTCCTGCCTACCCCCGCCATATTGGTATCGTTTTGAAGCTGAACTATTATGGGATGTATTCCCACGCGCGAAATTTGTCACATGTCAGTATAAAGCCAATTAAAATGCTTGAAAACGAAGCTAAAACGTAAACAAGAGCACGTTGGCGAAATCACGTGATATAATGCGCCCCGCTGATTGGCGGCTGACCTTTAAACCCACGCGAATCCATGTTTGTTTTCGTTCGGCATCGGGTGCACC
>JAODUO010000761.1:50000-62500 GCA_025642075.2 Ridgeia piscesae | reverse complement strand
TGGATGGATTACATTATAACATGTACAAATGAACGAATATTGTGCTGTGTTAATTGGACAATAAAACAATACTGACTTACGCCAACAATTCATTTCGAACAGTCTGTTGTTTTCGGGTGGTTGTTGTATTAATCGTAAGTGATCGCGGTTGTTTTTTGCTGAAGAATATTCACGAACCAGTACCATATAATATGAAGTGCGAGATTAATAAAACTGTTCAGGCGTTAAACACAAATCATGTTAACATTTTAATAAATACAAATCAGCGTCACATAATCACCACCAGCACACACTTTCTTTATATAATAATCTAACCGAATTGGATGATTCATAACTCAGCTTTCTGTTTCTTCAGTTCTGGGAGGTGATCTCCGATGAACACGGAATCGACCCAACCGGCACATACCACGGTGACTCGGACCTTCAGCTGGAGAGAATCAACGTTTACTACAATGAGGCCACAGGTAGGAACAACACCGCTCAATAATTACCCAGCTCTACGCTAACCCCCGTTGATAGGGCCTGCAAGTGGGTCACGATACATGGCGTGACTCCGCGCGACTGGAGCTTATTGGGGACTAAGCGAGACTAATTGGGGACTGGACACATGAATAATATTCTAACGATGGATGACAGTTGTAGCTTCCGACTGATGAATACTAGGAAAATCAGTTCATAAATATCTTGTGTTATACGTTTCTTATCTTAAATGTCCGATTTAATATTGAGTTTATCACTATCATAGACACATAGCGATTTACGTAGTGCAGATAATAGACACGATGTTAGGCCGTATGTGTCTTTTACGGGATTTGCGTTTTACATTGCTGTACGTTGTGGTTTCGATAAGCACTTATATCTGACAAGTTGTCTAAATGCACATAGTCATAACACATGTATACGTTTGCCCAAACAGGTTGTACTGCGCGAAAACTGGCACTCTTCATTATTAATCCTATACCATTATGAGCAGTTTTTGGCTTTAATTGGCTCTCTACAGTACAACGTCTACGAAGATTTTCGGAGTTGATGGTTTCTGACAATATAGTTAGATTTGCCTTAATGTTGTTATATTATCACGTAGTCTTACGACATTTATTGTATCAGTTTCGTTCCCTACTCCGAAGTATTGATAAATCTTCCACAATATGCTATCCTGCAATCGGTCAACAGTAATTTATGATCGACGCGCGCAATAAGTTTGGTTTAAAGCGCCACTAAACTCCATCTGTCTAGGATATTTCCTCTTGTCCTCTCTCCTTCTCCCTATTTCGTACCCCCTTATCACGCTCCTTTTCCCTCTCCCTGCTCCCTATCACTCTCACCTCTATCTCTCTCCCAATGCCAAGGTTCCTTGCCTATACACAAGCAATATTTCCCATGTTCAACGTCCTGACGTGCATATAGCTCTCATTCACCTACATTGTCTATTCAAATGTGACGTCTGAACTATGTTTTCCCAGGAGGCAAGTATGTGCCCCGCGCCATCTTGGTCGATCTCGAGCCTGGCACCATGGACTCGGTCCGATCCGGACCCTTCGGACAGATCTTCCGACCGGACAACTTCGTGTTCGGCCAGAGCGGTGCCGGTAACAACTGGGCGAAGGGCCACTACACGGAGGGGGCCGAGCTCGTGGACAGTGTGCTGGACGTCGTCCGAAAGGAGGCCGAGAGCTGTGACTGTCTGCAGGGCTTCCAGATGACACACTCGCTGGGCGGAGGAACCGGCTCCGGCATGGGAACGCTTCTCATCAGCAAGATCCGAGAGGAGTACCCCGACAGGATCATGAACACGTTCTCAGTCGTGCCGTCGCCTAAGGTACGGGTTGGACGTTACAATAAAGTGTAGCTGTTGTAGTGATTATCGGTGTTAACGAAGACAGGCCCAGAGCGCGCTGTTGTAATGTTTTCATCGATGTGTTATTAATATATAACTAGGACCTTGCTCGCTCGCCATAGACAACATGAAGATAGCCACAGACGCAAGCATTCTTATTTTAAACATAAACACTTATATAAGATTTGCGTTCTTGTATCGCCGTCAGTTGAGCAGCCCCCTTGACCACTGCTAAAATCAACAGAAATTCAAAATATCCCTAAAAGTAGCGTTGCCTTTTCTCTCTCAACCAACGAGGGTCTGTTCAAACTCTGCTGTGCTGTAGGTCTATGCTGTACAACTATTCCAACTGTGAACTATGTGTATGTGCTTGTGCAAAACAAGTTTGAAGTCGTACACTGCATACTACAACACTGATCTAAGATTTATTTCCACGTTTCAGGTATCAGACACGGTTGTCGAGCCCTACAACGCCACATTGTCCGTCCACCAACTTGTCGAGAACACGGACGAAACATACTGCATCGATAACGAGGCTCTGTACGACATCTGCTTCCGCACACTCAAACTGACCACGCCAACGTACGGTGACCTCAACCATCTGGTCTCAGCTACGATGTCCGGCGTCACGACCTGCCTCCGATTCCCCGGTCAGTTGAACGCCGATCTCAGGAAACTCGCTGTCAACATGGTGCCATTCCCACGTCTTCACTTCTTCATGCCCGGCTTCGCTCCACTCACATCACGAGGCAGCCAGCAGTACCGAGCCCTGACCGTGCCGGAGCTCACCCAGCAGATGTTCGACGCCAAGAACATGATGGCCGCCTGCGATCCACGCCACGGACGCTACCTGACAGTGGCCGCCATGTTCCGTGGCCGCATGTCCATGAAGGAGGTCGACGAGCAGATGTTGAACGTCCAGAACAAGAACAGCAGCTACTTCGTCGAATGGATCCCGAACAACGTGAAGACCGCTGTGTGCGACATCCCACCCCGTGGTCTCAAGATGTCCGGCACGTTCATCGGCAACAGCACCGCCATCCAGGAGCTGTTCAAGCGGTTGTCAGAGCAATTCACGGCCATGTTCCGTCGCAAGGCTTTCCTGCATTGGTACACGGGCGAGGGCATGGACGAGATGGAGTTCACAGAAGCCGAGTCGAACATGAACGACTTGGTGTCGGAGTACCAGCAGTACCAGGACGCCACAGCCGAGGAGGAGGGAGAGTTCGACGAGGAAGAGGAGGAGGGTGAGGAGGCATAAGTGTTTTGGGAAGACGCATACCCAGGAAGGTGACATTACTTCTTTAAAGTAGACAAAGTAATTACATAATTATCAAACAAACAATACACGACGAAACCTGCAGTGCCACAATTTGAACGTTTATCACTGGATACATTTGACTAATGGCTTATAATAGATAACTGAATGTCAAATGTTTGTGGTCAAATTCATAGTTATTTATTTAGTAAGTAAATAAAATGTTGTTTTGTATGACAAAGACGTATATTTTTGTCTGTTTTTATTATCATCACCCGCATACAGCCTTCTTATATTTTGGTCTGTTTTTATTATTTTCACCCGCATACAGCCTTCTTATATTTTTGTCTGTTTTTATTATTTTCACCCGCATACAGGCTTCTTATATTTTGGTCTGTTTTTATTATTTTCACCCGCACACAACCTTCTTATATTTGGGTCTGTTTTTATTATTTTCACCCGCACACAACCTTCTTATATTTGGGTCTGTTTTTATTATTTTCACCCGCACACAACCTTCTTATATTTGGGTCTGTTTTTATTATTTTCACCCGCACACAACCTTCTTATATTTTGGTCTGTTTTTATTATTTTCACCCGCACACAACCTTCTTATATTTTGGTCTTTTTTATTATTTTCACCCGCACACAACCTTCTTATATTTGGGTCTGTTTTTATTATTTTCACCCGCCCACAGCCTTCTTATATTTTGGTCTGTTTTTATTATTTTCACCCGCCCACAGCCTTCTTATATTTTGGTCTGTTTTTATTATCTTCACCGCGCACACAACCTTTACCTATATGCTTTAACATGTAACCTCAATTCGTTGTTTATCGTTTTACCTGACCCTGATCTATATTCGACAAGCCATTACATTTGAGTCCTTTATTTAATTAGGACTGGTCCATTTGTTTTGTGTTACTGCCAGTTGTACCGAATTCGTAACAACTTCGGCACCACGACCGCGTCTGTCGCCAATGTCGAATCCGCTGTTGTCATTGTACAGTCTAGCCGATATCTAGCAGCCCGGATCGAACTTCCTGTCCGTGTCATTTCTCTTTCTATGTGGGCCACTACGACGTATTAGTGTCAACGCCCTATAGGGCCTTTAAGTGGGTCACGATACATGGCGTGACTCCGCGCGACTGGAGCTTATTGGGGACTAAACGAGATTAATTGGGGACTGGACACAAGAATAATATTCTAACGATGGATGACAGTTGTAGCTAACGACTGATGAATACTAGGAAAATCAGTTCATAAATATCTTGTGTTATACGTTTCTTTTCTTAAATGTCCGATTTAATATTGAGTTTACCACACAATCATAGACACGTCATAGACATATAGCGATTCACGCAGTGCAGATAATCGACACGATGCTAGGCTGTATGTGTCTTTTACGGGATTTGCGTTTTACATTGCTATACGTTGTGGTTTCGATAAGCACTTATATCTGACAAGTTGTCTAAATGCACATAATCATAACAAATGTATACGTTTGGCCCAAACAGGTTGTACTGCGCGAGAACTGGCACTTTTCATTATTATAGTCAAGATCGCCAAACACAAGTGCTTGCCGCTATTTATCATGAATTTTAATCGATTATTATGGTGGTTGCCACCATAATAATCGATTAAAATTCATGATTGTTCCACTGCTTCTGCTTGTAATAATCCTTCGGACAATATAATTGAAATACGGTATTTCGGGACAGTTCGATTATTACGACCAAAACAAAACAAAGTCCTATATGTTAACATGGAGTATATGGACCTCCTGCCCCCAACTGCCCCCAGCCTCGTTTTCGCGCGCGAGACTTGCACGCCCTATTACAAGGAGAGGGACTATGAAACCGAGTCCTGATCTTTTACGCGCGGATGGTCACTAGATGGCGCCATGACGTGACGTTTCTTATCTTAAATGTCCGATTTAATATTGAGTTTATCACACTAGATCATAGACACAGCGATTTACGTAGTGCAGATAATCGACACGATGCTAGGCTGTATGTGTCTTTTACGGGATTTGCGTTTTACATTGCTGTACGTTGTGGTTTCGATAAGCACTTATATCTGACAAGTTGTCTAAATGCACATAATCACAACACATGTATACGTTTGGCCCAAACAGGTTGTACTGCGCGAAAACTGGCACTCTTCATTATTAGTCAAAATCGCCAAACACAAGTACTTGCCGCTATTGCCATGGCAACCACCATAATAATGGGTTAAAATTCATGATTTCCGTGATCATTGTCACCGGCAAAATGTTCCACTACTTCTGCTTGTAATAATCCTTCGGACAATATAACTGAAATACGCTATTTCGGGACAGTTCGATTATTACGACCAAAACAAAACAAAGTCCTATATGTTAACATGGAGTCTTGCCTATCTAACAGCCCCCATTTCTCTTTTTTGGGCCCCTACGAGACTTGCAAGCCCTATTGCATGTTCTGCGTTGTTTAGTTGTGTGACAAGGTGATTATAACGGAGGTTCGTTGCAGCAACTGGATGAGGCACAGACCTAACCGACTGAGCATCCTGAACAAATTCGCGCTGTTGATTGGATTCGTCTGTTGTTTATCCAGACCTGGTGTTTGTGGACGAGACAAAAGTTGCTTGTCTGTAAAGTCAGCACAGTCATAGTTAGTCTACTGTGTTGTTTCCAGATAGCTATCTCCACAAGCGGGAACGTCAAACCAACTGCATGGCTTATAACATCTATACGTTCTACGAATGCATACTTGTCTATCGATATTATAAAACAATATTATTGTTTCTGTGCCTGCGTGCCTACCTACGTTCATCCCTGCCTGCCTACGTGCCTACCTACGTTCATCCCTGCTTGCCTGCGTGCCTACCTACGTTCATCCCTGCCTGCCTACGTGCCTACCTACGTTCATCCCTGCATACCTACGTGCCTACCTACGTTCATCCCTGCCTGCATACGTGCCTACCTACGTTCATCCCTGCCTGCCTACGTGCCTACCTACGTTCATCCCTGCCTGCCTACGTGCCTACCTACGTTCATCCCTGCCTGCCTACGTGCCTACCTACGTTCATCCCTTTTTCCCCTGCCCTTTACCTGCCTCCCCCTTACCGGTTTTTTTTTTTTTTTTAAAATTTTTCCCTGCTTTGCCCAAAGTGCCTTTACCATTCAAACGGTTCATCGAGATTTTAGTCATCGATATCATTAGTGTAGGTGTGATTTTATTTGGACAATTTCCTTTTCTTTACAGTACAATAAGCCCTGCAATGCAGTGGAATATGTATCAACGGCAGTCGAGGTGGCACTTTAGAGGATCATAACTTTCAAAACATTAGCATGCTGACTTTTACCCGAAAGATCGCAGGGGTAATTTGGACAGTAGTTCGTAACTAGGCTAGCATTGCTGATCGCCAATAGCGCCAAAGGTGAAATGGTTTCTATATGGCGAAAATAAACTATTCGTTTTGGTCATTATTATTGATATGTTCTCGACAACACGAATGCAATATTCACTGCCTGTCTCCTCCATTCTATTTGTAGGTGGCATCCAACGTAAAAACCATACAATACGGCCCCTAAACCTAACACAAAATCTAGCCCCAATCCCAAAGCTTTAAATGCAGAGACCCATCCACCCGTCATCTGGACGCGGAAAAAGCCGTTGTGGACGGGTAGAAATATGGGTGGTGGACGGGTAAAAAAAAAGGTATTCCAAAACCAAAGATATTGTAAGTTATGCCTCAAAAGTGAGTGTAAATGGTGTCACATGTGTGTTTGTAGTCTTTAACATCCATGTGTCCACCAAAACATGTGTGACTGGCAATAATTTGGTCCTGCATAACGCCCGGTCTAATCCTAACACTGTGAAGCAAAATTATGCACTCAGCCTTTGGTCATTACTCGGATGCTACCCATGAAAACAATTCCGCTGGCCACCTCCCTTAAGAAGGAAGTTACTTCTAAAAATGACATTTCATCAAGCTGACCCAACTAACCATTCTGAAGTCAGGTTCAGTGTGACACGCCAAGCAGGATAAATGATAGGTTGCTAGTTCTTCCCATTTGGCCATGCTCACAAACAACGGTGACACATAATTCAATCAAGTATCAGCTGCAGACTGTCCACTTTGGCGCCGTAGCATATACAAGTCAACAAACAGTCGACTTCACTAGGGGGATATTCGGCAGAGGAGAAAGGAGAGGGAGATATCTCAACATCTTCACATCACCCTTCCATCTGGCACGTTCTGCCCACACTGCAACAAGATCTGCAGATCAAGAATCGGGCTCTTGAGTCACCTCAGGACATATGACCGACCACTGGAAGACGTCATCCTCGTTTTGAGGGATTGCTAATGATAATTGTTTTTTGGACAGTGGATACCTGTTTTACTTATTGTTGTTGACCCTTGGTTACCTGAGTCTGAGACGAGTACAATGTCATACCTGTCTGACATGAACCCCATTATTATTCAATACACATCAAGTCATGCACTCTGGCATCATCAGTAATCAACGTTTTGGTTGAAATAGTCTGAAGCCAAATGCCAATAGAAGTTGCATCTAGTTCATGTGTGGCCAGAGTTTGCTAAATTCACAGTTTATTTGATTTACATGTATTTCACTTTCTTTTATATTACACTAATCATATTATGTTTGGTTAATTTAAATTGGGTATTTTGTTTTCTTAGTATATTGTATATATATATATATATATATATATATATATATATATATATATATATATATATATATATATATATATATATATATATATATATATATAGTCGTGTTTTCATTTTATGTCGGACAATCTCTCTCGCCAAACGGTATTACCTAGACATAGCAAGGAACTGTTTCCCTCGTGCAAATGTGAGCTCATATGTTTCAACTTTTCCAACCCAACCTGTTATGATTACATTGTGAATTAATTGTCGTTCCTGAAGCCAAGTGGTTATATCCTCAGTACAACTGGCATATTGTTTGCTTGTATCAAATGTGTAACCATACTGATAGCACAACTATTTTGTTTCTGAATCACTGTTGACAGTGTCGTTGACCTGAATGAAGAGAATCAATTCCAAGATCCACGCAATGCCATTAATGCCACTAATGCCACTGCTGTTTTTCCCCGAATTAAAATTGACAGGCAACATGAAGATGGTCATATCCCTGGTACAATTGACATGTTCTTTCCTTGAATCAACCCACGAATTTCAAGCAAACAGATCCTATTTTCCCTAAATCAAACTCAGCAAGAACAAAGTGGTCAAGGCTATATCAAATGTAGCAATACACGACTTTAGTCATTGCATGATTCTGCCTCAAAATGGCACAACAGTAAATGCAACAGGGGATACTGTATTCCTAGCAAATGAGTGACACCCTCAATTACGTCTTCGTGAACCTACCAGACCTAGGCTAGGGCTAGGGCTAGGCCATATCCATATCCATATCATATCATATCATATCATATCATATCATATCATATCATATCATATCATATCATATCATATCATATCATATCATATCATATCATATCATATCATATCATATCACGTAATGGATTTATAAATACCTAAGACCCTAACACGCGTAGACATTTAGTGGTACTAACCCTTACAACCACGAATATCGGGCCATCATTGGCCCACGGGTGGGAACCATCGTACATACTCGTACAAGCGGCCGCCGACTCCAGGCCGATAGTTTGCCGCATGTGTGATGGTGCGTTGGCAGGGACATGATTTATGACCATTTTATCAATCCTCGGGCCTCTCTCGGTCCGAGGATGCTAGCACATGCTGCACCCATCTCAAGTTTCACTTGCTTCGCGGGTGGTGAATCACCACCACTCAGCGGAAGTTTCCCGCCTGGGATAGTGATATTTGACACTATGTCTATGTGATTCACAAATTGTACGGCTCTTATTGGTTAGTATTTGAAGTTATGTTTATGGTGCATCATTAGTACTGAAACAATAGAAAATATGGGTAACCCATAATACAACTCAGCAAGAAATATGCAATGATTCACAACATTGTATTGACAATACTTATGGTATTCCTTGACATTCTCCTATTTACTGCGAGTTAACTCTATACAGCCATTTTTGAAACAGGCAGTTTGGATTTAGTCTGTTGGCGGCAACATACTGGCTGTTGCACTCACTAGAACACTTGAGAAGTTCTTCAGCATTACCGATCGAGTGACCATGTATAGTGTTGGGTGAGTACCAGATATGTTTATTTTCTGCATTTATGTTAATTGGGGCTGTCTACACATAATCTCTGTCAAGGATTCATTTGATTTTTATGTCAACTGGCCAAGGTGAAGGTTAGGTCTTCCAGTTAACTGGCCTAAAGTATTAGGGCCTTTCAAAACGGTTTTTACTAACTTTTTTGATGTATATGTGTTTGGAGTCCATTCTACATTACTTCCGGTACAAAGAAGACATATATTATCATTTGTTAATTATGTTTTAGTCCAATTTAATGCCGTCGATTTGACATAAACAAGCCGATGTCACAGCTAGGGAGTACTAGGGACAGTAGGGTGCGAACATGTTTTGCGTGTGCTTTGCGAAGATGAAATAAAAAGCAATTGGCAATATTTTATACAATTATGCTTAAAATATATAAATCTGCATTATACAGAATAAAAATTAATGATGTTGTAAGGCTACTTATTAGGTTTGGGAACATAATAATAATATTCACAAATCGTAGGACTACGCCTTTGCGGTCGTGATGCATCGGGGGTGCACTGGCTGTTCATGCCTTCTGACAGCGGCTTGTTTACGTTGACTTGACGGCGTAAAATTGATTTAAATCACAATCTAAAAAATATTATTTTACTTATTTGTACCGGAAATTATGCAGAATGACATTCCGAACATAGATACATCACAAAAGGTCGTAAAACCGTTTTGAAAAGGCCTTAATAATTTAGGCCAGTTAACCGGAAGATTACCGTGACATTACCGCCGGTGGGTGACAGTGACAGTATTTTTAGTGTTACTGTTAAATAGAAGTGTGTGTGCGTGCGTGCGTGCGTGCGTGCGTGTGTGTATGTGTGTGCTTGTGTGTGTGTGCTTGTGTGTGTGTGTGTCTAAGCATGTGTGTAAGCATGTATGTATGTTGTAAGTTTGTGAGTGATAATTGGGTATATGCACACAACTAGAAGTATGTTATGTGTATGAAATACTTACACATTCATGCACTTTCTGTCAGCATATACCCATACAGTTTACTACGTATTTATTTAGGCTACAGAAAACTGATAAGAAATTATACTAAACATAATTATTTATGTGGTGTAGTTTTTTTTAATTAAAAGGACTCTTTGACACTCAAAAGGAAGGCTCTCATGTCCTAAATTATAATGAAAATGGGTTCTTTGACAACTTTAAACTCTGTAATGTGGAATATTTTAAATTAATGTAGTAATAGATTTTAGTTACTGTCATTAATTTATGTAATTCTATGTCAGTTTCTATGCATTGTATCTTCTTATGAATACATTCCAGATGCTGCCAGGAAGAAATAAGTGGTAAACAACACAGGGGATTCAGGAATGCTTCATGACTGCCTTTGAAGGGAATGACGTTAAAAACATCGGATGGAGAATGTAGCTGGATGCAGCAAGCTTATGGACACACATATGTTGAGCAATTACTTCACAAAATAGTTGAATTGTTATGTGCCACAGGAAACAATGGGCACAGTGCGCCGGTTTATATTTATTTTTTAATTCTGTGCTTATTATATATATGGGAGTTGTTTACGTCAGACAGTATTACATAATATATACAAACCTGTACTTATTTGTTTATTTGTTAATAATTAAAATGTCATATATTTGACTTGTGTAATTTGATTTGCATTGTTATTCTGCATAAAAATATGTTTGTTTACAGTGCACTCCGGATATGTCAAACCTCCACAGACCCAAGGAAATACTATATTTAGAAGTTCCACTATGTCTTGGCACCTTACGGGATTGGGTTCAAGTTTTCTAGATTGCACTGTATACAGATGTATGCATACGTGATACATAAATAGCTACATTTAGCCAAATTAGACACAGTTGGTCTACGAGCGGCTCACCATCGGCACAGTCGGCATATCAGCGGTTAACCATCGGCACACCATTGGCAGCCGAGCATGAGCCTCTCTCGGTCCGAACTCGAGCCGGCGGACAAAACTCCTGCGGCCCGCAGGCGGTTGCCGAAGGCGGCCCGATAGTTTTGCCGAACTCGAGCCGCCCTCGGCCCGCTGCAGTTGTGCTATCTGGGAAGTGGTTTATACAAACCTAGTCTCGCTTAACCGACTGTCGGTCGGCTGTGGAACTACGCCGAGAAGACAGTCCGGTGATAGGGCCTGCAAGTGGGTCACGATACATGGCGTGACCCGCGCGACTGGAGCTTATTGGGGACTAAGCGAGACTAATTGGGGACTGGACACAAGAATAATATTCTAACGATGGATGACTGTTGTAGCTTTCGACTGATGAATACTAGGAAAATCAGTCCATAAATATCTTGTGTTATACGTTTCTTATCTTAAATGTCCGATTTAATATTGAGTCTACCACACTATCGTAGGCACATAGTGATTTACGTAGTGCAGATAATCGACACGATGTTAGGCCGTATGTGTCTTTTACGGGATTTGCGTTTTACATTGCTGTACGTTGTGGTTTCGATAAGCACTTATATCTGACAAGTTGTCTAAATGCCCATAATCATAACACATGTATACGTTTGGCCCAAACAGGTCGTATTGCGCGAAAACTGGCACTCTTCATTATTAGTCAAGATCGCCAAACACAAGTACTTGCCGCTATTGCCATGGCAACCACCATAATAATCGATTAAAATTCATGATTTCCGTGATCATTGTCACCGGCAAAATGTTCCACTGCTTCTGCTTGTAATAATCCTTCGGACAATATAACTGAAATACGCTATTTCGGGACAGTTCGATTATTACGACCAAAACAAAACAAAGTCCTATATGTTAACATGGAGTATATAGACCTCCTGCCCCCAACTGCCCCCAGCCTCGTTTTCGCGCGCGAGACTTGCAGGCCCTATTGTGTCGGGTTTTGAATATTTTATCCGCGTGATCTATACAATGCTGCCACCTCACGGACACTGGTGAAATTTCCCACGCATTCACGTGCGAACACGTCGCCAGCGATTCGATCTGCTGCAGCCGCATGACAAACCTCCACCTTCTGTAATTTTATCTGAATTTCCACTGCGTACTATATATTTTTCCGCATACTTTATTCATATATATATATATATATATATATATAAATTATGGAATCGTGTGTGTACATGTCTGAGTAATAACATAACGAAAAGTCAAACAATCGTCAAGACTCATTATAGCCTCGGTT